>CM076579.1:1084113019-1084277108 GCA_034641835.2 Pinus albicaulis | reverse complement strand
TAGATCTGATCTGCACTGAAGTTACCATGCTCCCCCTGAGTTCATGCTGAATCTTCAAAACATATTTTTCAATGAAGTACATGACTCTATGACCTTTCCTATCACCAAGGACTCATACTTACATCAATGATCCACCCAAATGGATTTACATATGTGACTCAAGTACCTGTTGTGATCAGCAACAACCCCCCTTTTTATTTAATATTAGTAATAATACTAAATAAATGGGGACCCTTAGTTAAAAAATCCAAAAAAATCAATTAGGATTTGTTTGCCTTTTCAAATAAAACTTTCTATCATAAAATTATAGAAATCCCTTAGAAATAACATTAAGAAACACTTAATTTTATGATAGATTATAGAAAGCAGTTTTACTTGGGGTAAAACTGGTCTTACATGGTGTACTTGGGTCCATCTAATGATGAAAAGTTAGATGACCAAAAAATGGTGTAACAGTAAAAATGTAACAAGAGGCTAATAATATTACATTAAACCTCCTATATGACCTTAAGGATGTAGAATCTATGGAAACCCAACAAACACACCTTACACTGCATCATTGACATCCCTAGGAGGTAACACAACCTTCAAGGGGCCTATTCCATGAGGGGGAATTGATTTTTGACCTATTTGAGGCTTATCCATAGGCATGTAAGGTCAAGGTAGTGGTTATAGACCCTTATCCCTAGGATTTACTTGTAAAGGCCACGATTATGGCCTTAAAAGTATATACTGTGCCTGCAGCTTCGAGATTCGTGCCACATTTTTAGCTACTGAGCCCAGGTCACTGCCCAGAACTTCCTGTAACTTCAAGAGAGGGTAAATAACATTAAAAAAACACATGGAAGCAATCACATCATCAGGAAATGACTCAAGCCCACCTAGTCATGACATGCATTTCGTCAAACATGTCACAAACATTGCATCTAAATGTTTAAACAATAGATTTAAACATGGGGGTATTTTACAACTCTGAGAATAGCTAAGAGTAATTTCTCCCCTACATCCTAAGATACAATACATTCCATTTGACCATAGAAATATTGTTTATTAATTTCCAGACAAAAGCATAGATATAGCCATACATCATCAATGATCAAATACATGCTTATAAACAACATATAAACAACCTAAATACAATGGATATAATAACAAATAAATCCATTCATAAACCAATACATTTTCATACTGAATACCAAAGGAATAAACTCTGCATTTATGAGTGTAAAAACCCAACCGGAGATGGGAATTCCACGTTCCACTCGACCATAGATTGGCTAGGCCAAGTTTCACTTTAGCCAATCACCCCCATGTCATATTCCAAGGATGAATGTGGGACTTTATAAAACACATCAATCAACACCAAACTAGGGCTCCAAAGACTGAACCGTCTCAACCCAAAAACCAGTGATTCCACCTCATGGTCAGACATCACTAACCATCATGGATTGGTCTCCACCCAAGCTACTCCAGGGCTCCAGATTGTTTTTTCCAACCAAGGTTATAGGAATAGTAACTCAACCCTAGCTGTTCTCGGGCTCTAGAGCATTTGTCTAACCAAGGCTCCAGGACTAGTAACTCAACCCACCTGGGGCTCCAGAGCATTTTTACAACGAAGGCTCCAGGACTAGTAACTCAACCCAACAACTTTTTGTTGGGATCCAGAGCATTTGTCCAACCAAGGCTATAGTAACTAATAACTCAACCCAACAACTAAAGGAATCATGAGAATGAGCTAGAAAAAAATCAATGGAAATAAACCCACAATACCATGGCTATCCAGGAAATGGCAAGCCAAGGAAAATCCACGTGCATAGCCATGCATGCCAAAACTAGTGAGAAAAACATACATGCAAATCGGTACGTGTGTAATAGTCCCAAATGGGAAAAGCAGGAATATAGTGCAAAACCATGGAATAGTAGTGTAAAACATTACATAAAATCAAGATTCCAATATGGAGACGTTATAATCATTATAACATTAGCAAAATATGTAGAATAAATGGGCCATAAGATGTATAACAAGATAGAATAAGCCTCCATTGGAAAAAACCCTCAAAAGAGGTGTTGCTACTATATATCAAAATAACAGAACACTGCTACAACGTAGTTTTAAAGGCACTGCTACAACAAATGAGTATAAAAAATATCATGGGCTGATATATTACACAAAATATAGATCTAATACAGATCTAGGCACTATACAACCTCCAATGAAGAACCCCTAAAGGGTTTTCAGAAATACACCATGTACAAGATAGGAATCAAAGCCCTAGGGATGAAGATTCACTACAATATATATAGATCTGATATAATAAATGATGCAACCTCCTCCAATATACCTCATAGATGAAAGGAAGATCCCTTTCACTAGAAAACCTCCTCTCTAAATGGTGTGCTGAAACCACCCTACAACTCCTCCCCGAAAAGAACGTAGATTTGGAAAGAAACTGTGATGTAGGGGAAAATAAATATATGGCCTGATGCCAATATCTTAAAATAAGCACAAGGGCCTTCCTTACTACCTTCCCAATGGAAAGGAACACTTCTCCACTGAAAATGAGCATTGAAGTGACCCAAAGATGGTCTCCACTGCTGCAACCTACAAAACAACTCAACCCTCAATAGGATTTGCGTTGTAGATGTAAGATGAAGCTTTGGCCCAATGCCTGATAGTGGAAGTGAAGTACAAGACTCTTTCAAGAGCTACTCAATGAAATATGTGGGATTCACAATCAGGAACACCCAGTGCTAAACAACACTTGAAATCTTAGCTAAACAACCAAAGAAAGCTATATGTCTAAACAAACCGTATATTCAGAAATATCATATACATCAAAATAATGAATATTTCTGCCATCCTCTTCCTTTTATAAGATATGATCTTCCAAACTCTAAGCCCCATTCTTTTATGACCCTAATTCCATGCAAAGTGTCTCCATCTAAAATTGCACTGTTCCTCATTGATTGCCACTCCTCCATGACAACACTGTTGATTTGGTCAAGGTTTACCCAGTCAAGATGTTCCAACCCCTTTTCACACCTAAGGGTGCTTAATTAAGATGCCAATATGTTTCCCTTTTACATTGGCATTGATTTATTCATTATTAAGGATAATTATGGATCTCCATTATCCTCTTATTCATTAAAAAAGAAAGAAAAAGCAAAATTAATATTCCAACTAGCTCATGGCTAATTTAGGAATATTACAATCCTTCCCTCCCAAGTGTTGCTTGTCCCCAAGAAACTGCAAGGACAGAACTGAAAATGCGGGGAACCTCTATTCCCATACGGAGCTCCAATCTCCAAGCTATCATCCATACAAAATGAATCGCCCTACAAAGTGGTAATTCATAGAAAAACTCCTCCCATTTTCTTATGAGAGGCACCTCCCAAGTGCTCAAGTTACCCAAATGGCTTATCCCATAAGGAAACAAGAAACCCAATGTAGCAATCATGGATGGTCCAATGCTCTTCCAGGAATATGAAACATAAGAACCATGGAGAATCTCTCTCTCGATGTGCACATCCAATCCTTCCATCCTCCCTCCACTCATTCCCATAAAAAGTATAAGGACATCATCAATATATGGGATCAAAACTAGTGATACATAAACAACCAAATGCAATAATGGAGGTGGATCATAGTCCCACATATGGAACCAGTGCAGTATATCTCTTGACTGCATCAGTTAATGTAATATTCATAAATTAGCACACAGCTAATTGGAATATTAAATTTTGATTTTGCTCTTAGATAGAGAAATAAGAGGGTATGGAGACCCATAAAATATCCTTAGTAGGAATAAAAGACACTCCTAGTGTGAATGGAGGTCATCTAAAATCTGGATTGAGGACCCTTAGGTGTGAAAAGCGGATGGAGCATGAAGACTGGGTCAACTTTGACCAAATCAAACAACGTTATGGAGGAGTGACATTTATGGTGGGACAACATAGTTTTGGAGGGAGATTGATTACATGGAGGTAGTGACCTAATTGAGTGGGGAAAAGGGTGAGGAAGTTCATAAATTATATAAGGAAGAGGATGGCAGCCATATGGGGTTATGTTTTGATTTTTATTTTGATATGTTTGTTTATACTTTGTTGCTCTCCTCAACTGTTTAGCTAAGATTTCAGTGTTGTTTAGCAAAGGGTGTTCCCGGTCGGGAATCCCACCTCTTTCCTTGAGAGGCCTCTTGGAAGAGTATTGTTCTATCATTTCCACACATCTAACATTATTTCCAAGCTTCAGCCTTCATGTACAATGCAGTTCTATTTAGAGTTGGGTTGTGTTGCAGGGGTGTAGTAGTGGAGGAGA
Organism: Pinus albicaulis; assembly: GCA_034641835.2. Classification (NCBI taxonomy): domain Eukaryota; kingdom Viridiplantae; phylum Streptophyta; class Pinopsida; order Pinales; family Pinaceae; genus Pinus; species Pinus albicaulis. Next base: position 1,084,272,790 of record CM076579.1, on the reverse strand, counting down.
GAAATCTCCATTTTATGAGCTAGTTTTGCAATGGAAGAAGGATTCCTTCCATTGGGAGATCAACAAGGAAGGTCCTTGGGCATATTTCAGATCTTTGGCATCAGGCCAAGCTATTAAATCCAATGAAAATGCAGTTTTAGTCAGGAATTGTGTTATTTTGGAGGGCAATTTTAGAGGAGGATCTATTGGCTCTTTTAGAGTGTTTTCTTTTAGGTGAAGGGTTTAGCCTTTAATTGGAGGATATATTTGGAGGAGATCTACATCAGATCCATATTATTTCAGCCTTCTATTTGATGAGCTTCAGTTGCAGTGACTCTTCAGTCCTAGGGATGTAGATCACCATTTGTATTTGAGGGTATTTCCGGAAACCCTTCCCGGGTTCTCTTGGAAAGGTGTCTAGGAGGATAGATCTTCACTCCTAGAATTATTTGAGCTATATAATGGTAGATATACATTAATCCACCTTTATGCAGTATTTTATGCCCTAAAAATGCATTGTCTTAACTCAGGGCATTTGTATGGAAGCTATTTCTCATATGTTGACATATTTTTCTTGTAGAGGCTTGTTTTATATTGCTTGAGTGACTTGATCCTCAAGATCTTGTGCCTATCATTTGCTAATATGTTTAATAAGATGGCTGTACATTTGTCTCATATCATGTTGTGTTGATTTATTCACTATTCTTTCCATTATTGTGTTCATATATTACTGCTTCTCCATTTTGGAATATAACAGTGGTATCAGAGCATAATCTTGGCTTAGCCTGTGGTCTCAACGATTATGCTATCAGGAGAATAAGAAGAAGGATAACTGAGATCAGAATGATGAAAATAATGAGTTTTATCTCATCTCTTCTTAGATCTAAGAAGGACCTCACTAAGGAGGTCAAGCAAAGAAGAGTGGAGAAAAGCAATGAAACCACACTAGGGTTTCAAGATGAGGAAGGTCCATGTATTTCCCATTAGCAAAAAGGAGATCCGGTATTGCATAGAGCTCCAAAGAAACATAATATGGCATTTAATTTTGAAGAAGAAGACAAGATTCACGGTGATGGAGGACACTTAGATCATGAGGTTATAAGTGAGTATCTTGCAGAATATAAGTCTCAACCTAGATCTTTCAAGGAGAATTTAACTCTCCCACAGTTCATTCAGCTCAAATAAGAAAGAATACCTTGCAGAAATAGATTTCTATTGCCTACATTTGATGGGTCATACACATGTACAACAAGAGCTTGGGGAATGAAGTTGGATGCATTTTTTTTGCTACATCTAGTAGTAGAAAGAGAAGTTGTTGATATTGCAATGCTACACCTTGAGGGTGAAGCAAAAATTTGGTGGTTCAGCCATTTGAGGCATGCAAAAGTGACTGCATATGCAGATTTTACTCAAAGGTTGATCGAGAAGTTTGAAAAGAAGAAATCAGGGGAGAAGAGGCCTTCACCAACACTTACTTCAGGAGAAATTTCATCAAGAGAAAGAACACTTGTACCTTTTCAAAGTGGTCTTGATCTCTTGACATTTAGAGTCCCATGCACTATTCTAGAGATGCATGAGGAGGAGGAGACTTGTACCAATGCTGAAGCAACCATAGAAGAGTAGCCATCATCATCAGTAGTTGGGAAAGCCATCACACTAGAGGAAGGAACCCTTGTAGCAGTACAGTATGTTCCCAAGCTTTAACAAGGTATGCACATATTTCCATTTCCTGTTATTTCAACACATCATATGGAGGATTATGGAAACATGTTGTTAGGGAAAATGCATGGCCTAGGGTCAAAGCACATTGCTGATTTGGAGCAGCATACTATCACTGCATTGAGGACCCTTGATTTGTTCAAGGAGGATATATACAGTCATCCTAGTATATCATTATTGAGCTGCAAACAACCCTTGGGGTTGGAGTGTAGAACTTTGGAGGATGGGATGAACATTGTCCAAAGCAGAGCGATGTAGAACCATGTGTTCAACATTGAGCATAATCTTGAGACAACATATGCACCATCATGGAGATCAGTAGTGATGTCATTAAGCAGCAGTGAGGAGTTGTGGGACCAACCTTTATTGGAGCATTCCAATGACCATTCTACATGTGTAGCAGGGAAAATATAGATGGTTGATGAGAGACATCTTATCTTCCATTGTTATAATGGATCTTTCTTGATGAGCACTTCATTTGTCAATAAGAAGATTTTTCCTTCAGTATATTTGGATCCTTATGGGATCAACTTGGTCATTGAGGAGTGGTCTTCATTTGGAGATCTCCAGGAGATTGCATTTCAACATCCCATGAAATGCAAAGATATGAATCTGATTTGGGAGGAGGATATTCTCCATTGGAGGGATGACAACTTTGGGCATGATGATAGACACTCACCATTGGTTGGATTGGTAATGGTTATGAGCAAGAGGCTAGAAAGCCACTTGCAGATCTATGACACAGGGCAATAGGAGGCAAGGCTGCGTTGGTTATCCTTGAAAGAGTTTGGTGATCATATGACACATTCTATATCAAAGAGTAGGTTGGTGGATGGGACTTGGCATGGCACTTGCATCATATGGCAGTAAGGATTTTGGGTGTATTGGAGTGATGTGATATCATTCATGTCAACCATCATATTGTTGCTCCATAGTTTATATGGTGATGGTGTGGGGAGGCAACAAGAGTTTTTGTTTCTTTGGAAGCTCTTGGGAGAGTATGGGCTGATTTTCTCCCATGTTTTGCATGATGTTGCAGGAGTAGGTGATGGCACTATCATGGTGCAAAGGGGCTACTCCTTAGCCTTTGAGGATTAGGAGGTACATCCACTTTGGAAGGAATCTCCCATATATAGCAGCATTATGGTGGATGACTTTGACATTTGGCATGTCAAAGAATGGAGCTATGAGATGACAGGAGCTTTATTACAAAGGCAGACAACGCTGTCACTTGGGAGCTTGGGTTTGTTGATGGAGTGTTCCCAGGATCAGTTCACATATGATGCACTTGGTGGAAAATTAGGAGATAAGAGTGATAGAGTAGTGGATGGAGACATCTATTACCATGATATCATCTTCTTGACTTGGATTTCCAAGCATAAGAAGAAAATTTTTCATGCAACACATGGTTCATTCCTCTTCATGGGAGTATGTCATAATACTATGGAGGGGTCATTCATGGACCTTATTTTCAACTTACTCTCAGTACATGGTAATAATTATGTTTCTGCATTTATTGATTATCTAATACAATATTTGCATTTTCTCACCATCTATGTACAGTTCATTGCTCCATAAGAGGGCAAGATTATCTTTTGGTTTCATGGTCATTCTAGGACCAACATATATGATGAAGATGGACATTTATTGTATGGATTTGGGAAAGTGTTGCACTATTCTTTTTCTGCTCAGTTGATGAACAATTCCATCTACTATTTACTAGTGGATAATATGACATGCACAACTAGCAATTTGTCGGGAGACAACTTGCCACATCATGTTCTGAAACTGCAGTTGGTAAAACTGCACTGTGACTACCTGGGAGACTGTTGGTACTTTCCATCACAATATAAAACCTTAAGTACATCTCTCATTTGGATTCCATGTAATGATAATTTCATATTCACTTTGTATGGAATGGTTTGGGCTCATGAAAATAGAGGAGGGGTCTTTGGAGATCCAGTTGTCCTTTTGTATCTTGAGGGAAACATTATTGCAGCCCAACATTAGCAGAAACTCTACACTTTCCATAAGTGGAGAGAGAGACAATGTGGGGTAGGCCATTGGGTCTACCATGTTCAGTTATGTAGCCCAGCTACATTGCAGGAGCCAAAGGTGGAGGAGACTTTTCATGAGTTGCTATGTCGGAGGGTGACTCATTTTATATGGATGATAGCTTGGGGATGGAGGATTCACATGGGAATGATGGTTCCCAATATATTTCATATGCCATGCCTCAAGAAGGCCTTGAGACCACATATAGTTGCTTCCATGGATATTACACTTGTTCATGATGAGGGCCATTTCAATTTTTCACCAAAGGCATCCTTATACACTTGGGAGGAGCAACTTGGAGACTTATTGATGAGACAATATCTTGTTCATTGTAGGAACTTATCATATGACGGTGCTACAGGAGGAAGAGGAAAGGATATTCAGTTCTATCCTTTCAGTTTCTTGAGGACAAGCAACATTTGGGACGGGAGGACTGTAATATTCCTAATTAGCACACAACTAATTGGAATATTAAATTTTGATTTTGCTCTTAGAGGAATAAGAGGGTATGGAGACCCATAAAATCTCCTTAGTATGAATAAAAGACACTCCTAATGTGAATGGATGTCATATAAAATTTGGATTGAAGACGCTTAGGTGTGAAAAGGGATTGAAGCATGAAGACTGGGTCAACTTTGACCAAATCAAATAACGTTGTTATGGAGGAGTGGCATTTATGGTGGGACATCGCAGTTTTGGAGGGAGATTGATTGCATCGAGTTAGTGACCTAATTGAGTGGGGCCAAGGGTGAGGAAGCTCATAACTTATATAATGAATAGGATGGAAGCTATATGGGGTTATGTTTTTATTATTATTTTTATATGTCTGCTTAGACTTTTTTGCTCTCTTCAGTTGTTTAGCTAAGATTGCACTGTTGTTTAGCACAGGGTGTTCCTGGTCGTGAATCCCACCTCTTTCCTTGAGGGGCCTCTTGGAAGAGTATTTCTATATCATTTCCACACATTCAAAATTCTATCCAAGCTTTAGTCTTCATGTACAATGCAGTTCTGTTTAGAGTTGGGTTGTGTTGCAGGGGTGTAGCAGTGGAGGAGAGAAATCTCCATTTTCTGAGCTAATTTTGCAGTGGAGGAAGGATTCATTCCATTGGGAGATCATAAAGGAAGGTCCTTGCACATATTTCAGATCTTTGTAATCATGCCAAGCTATTACATCCAATGACAACACATTTTCATTTAGGAATTGCGTTATTTTGGAGGGCAGTTTCAGAGGAGGATCTATTGGCTCTTTTAGAGTGTTTTCTTCTAGGTGAAGGGTTTAGCCTTTCATTGGAAGATATATTTGAAGGATATATACATCAGATCCATATTATTTCAGCCTTATATTTCATGAGCTTCAGTTTTAGTGTCTCTTCATTCCTAGGGCTGTAGATCACCATTTGTATTTGAGGGTATTTTCGGAAACCCTTCCTGGGTTCTCTTGGAAAGGTGTCTAGGAGGCTAGATATTCACTCCTAGCATTATTTGAGCTATATAGCAACAAATATACATTTATTGAACTTTATGCAGTAGTTTATGCCCTAAAAGTGCGCTGTCTTAGCTCAAGGCATTTTTATGGCAGTTATTTCTCATATGTTGACATATTTTTCTTGTAGAGGCTTGTTTTATATTGATTGAGTGACTTGATCCTCAAGATCTTGTGCCTATTATTTGCTGATATGTTTAATAATATTTTTGTACATTTGTATCATATCATGGTGTATTGATTTATTCACTGTTCTTTCCATTATTGTGTTCATATATTGCTGCTTCCCCATTTGGGAATATTACAGATAATTATATGGTAAGTGGTTTCCCCTCCACTTACTTGCTGCGATATCCTTCTCACATGTTTTGAAAAAGCGTTAAATGTTTGTTGCCTTTGGAGTGCACCCTGAATGGTAAATCATCTCCCTATATCCTCTTATGGAGTGGCCATGCTCAACATAGTTTATGGCCCAAAGTTGGCCATGAAGTTTGTAAGGAAGAATGCTCATTCTTGGAGCAAAGACTTGCACATATATGGTTAAGGAATGCACATATTCATTATATAAATCATTATGCAACCAAACATGATCCTTACCATATGCTTTGCTCATACAAATGGAGTGGATCATAGATAAATCCCCTCTCATTCCCAAAGAGGAAAGAGGTGGATGTGATAACTCCCCCAAAGAGTTATGTATCTCCTCCATTTCCACATGATCCATACATCTCCTCAAATGCTGATATATCTCCTCTTCAAAGCCTTCCCAAGTGTACCCCTCCATGATGGTGTGGTATGCTCTCATAGAATAAGTGTGGCTGAAGATAAAATATTCATGAGATGCTTGTAGTAACTTCTCCTTGAGCTTGGAAGCTATATATAAGAAGATCCTACCATGATATTAGATGACCTCATCTCTGACTGAATAACCCTCCTCATGTAGCTGGTCATCAAGTATCATACAAGTAAAAATATCCTTAGAATAATCCACCAACAGCTGAGATTTCCAATATGGATCTATCCTCCATAGTGACAATGCTGATGATCTATCATAGAAAGCACCTATCATGTATTTTTCCTCCTCTTTGACATCTCCCATGCCAAAGTGACATATTGGAAGGCTGCTATCCTCTCTGTACTGCTCCTTTCTCAGCGCAATATCTGAGATGAGAGTGGGTAATGATGATGTTGGGAGAATGTCTCCCTCCTCTTTGAGTCTACCCAAGACTCTTAGCGTTGTACCATGTAATCCCAATGTTCCCATTCCTCTTGGATCTATGAATGATGCATCATGATGTGAGACATGCCTCATCATCTCCTGATCTGGTGGCCTCCCAGGTGGGATGCCTCCATGCAAAGAGACATCAATATCAAGAGTATAATTCATATATGAGTGGACTTCTTTGTCCTTGCCCTCACTGCACAAATTAGTATGCCTCTTTTGTGCATCAACGTTCCGAAATAGATAGGGGTGTGTGCTCCTAATCATATGATGTTGGCCATCCTCCCTACCTTCTCCTTTCATCTGCAAGGTCTCACAATCTATAAATAATGGTACATGTTGTTCATGGATTGTGCCTTGATCTCCACATATGATATCCTTTGGAACTTCTTGCAATGATACAAGAGCTCCTTCCATTGGAGAAATTTATCAATATACCTATCCATGAGGTACTAGATCTGCTCCTGATGTGACAACGCTGTTACCTCCAGCCTGCTCTTCCCCTTCATCATGAATGGAGGTTACCTCATCATCATTAAGAGGCTCTTTGTTTTGATCCTCTTTTGAAAAAGAGATCTCCATGTCTTCCTTTTGAGAAGAGAGCTCTTCTTTAAGTGGGGATCTTACCTCTAGCAAGGTATTCTACAAGTTTTTAACCCCCTCAATAGCATTCTGGAATGGATTTGAGTTTATGGATCCTTCCAACTCATGCAAAGGTTTAGTTTGTTTAGGCTTGGCTAGCTCAACCAAGGAAGTTTTAGAATGTTTTACATAAAATATTTGTTGGCAATATGATGCAATGTGTTGTCCTTGATGGCAACCTACTTGATGAAGTTGTCTTTGGATAGCAACCTATAAAGATGTAAGAATGATGTATCTACAAATGTGACAGAGAAAAGAATTCCAGTAAGTGCTGGAGAAATGATAAATATAATATGTCACAATGTATACGTGAGTTTGTAAAGGCCAAGTTGCGTATGCACGCAGATAAGTACGTCCCAAGTCGCGTATGCCCTTTTGCGCTCCAAATTTATAATACCAAGGGGCATTACCATGGTTTTGGCACATAGTATTGAGCGTTGTATGGTTTATTTGATTCCGTCCAAGAATACCATCGGAAGTTGTGTGGTTTTGGCTCATGGTATTGATAAAGGCTAAAAATATATAAGGAGAAGAGGATCATAGTGTAAGGTGTGCATGTGTAAGGGTTGTTAATAAATAAATCTCCTTAAGAGATATCTGCATGGTTGAAATCTGTTCTTAATTGATAGATCTGAATCTATGATGCACCTATGGATATGATGAAGGTTCAAGATCTCTAGATCTAGAAATGATGAATCTCTAGGATGATCTGCAAAAGAAATGATGAAGACCTGGCGCAAGTTTGATGAAGAAATTGAAGAAATCTGGGTAAGTTTATAGATCTGGTCTGTTCTGCAAGTTCATATTTTACAGATCTATACACTAGTTTGTCTCGGTAAAAGCGTGTATATATGCGGGTTCGCTTAATAAAAAGCGCGTATGGAAGTTAGGGTTTCTGAAGTTTATTTACATATATTACTTTTGTGATTTCTGTTTTCTCTCTCTGCTGTTAGTCAATGAAGTCTACTTGAAGTTCTGGGTTGATTGAATATGGAGTATGCTACTGATTTGATAATGAAAAAATCTAATCACTGATTGAGAAAACATGATGAAGGATGAGTGAGAAAACATGGTTAAACCTGACTGACTGTCTAAAGGTTCTACATTGCTGAGAAGGTGTTTGACTGAAAGCCTCAGATCTGTATCTGAGATTGATCACATTCTGAAAATTAGTATTCTCAGAAGTATACGCAGGTTGATATGAATAAAAGTGTGTATACACGCAGCTTCGGTGAAGAGAAGTGGCGTATCCATTTCATGTTATGAAAAACAGTATGCACAGAGGCATACGCAGGTTGGTGAGCAGGGAAGCGCGTATACATGTGGCTTCAGTAAAGAGAAGTAGCGTATGCTATTTGAATTGATGAATGTTCAAATTTGAGTTTTTATCTGCATATTTGTTTTTGAATTCTGGGTTATTTCTGATGTTCTGGTTACAGTGGTCTTACTGTTCTGATTGAAGTTTTGGGTAAAGTATGGTTGTTAATGTTAAGAGTTTGTGTTGAAGCTGTTTTGATCTAGTATGAAAATTGATGAAACGTGGTCTACAGTGGATCTGAGGGTTGAAGCCTTCAGTATGAAATTAGAAGCTTTTAGCCAATAGAAGCTGGTGTTGAAATCAGGGGGTCGAAGCTCCCTTCCAGGAGAGGCTGGTAAACGAGATCAGGGGGTTGGAGCTCCCTTCCAGTTGTAGCTGGAAAACGAGAGAAGGTTGCAGCCTTCTACAGGTAGAAGCCTGCGTACTGGTATAAGTCTGCATCAGTACAATGTTGTAAAAGGTTTTCTATATAATCAAGATTGAAGACAGAGACGACAACAGCGGTGGTTTTCTCTCGATTTGGGTTTCCACCTTAAATATTGGTGTTCATGTGTGTGATGGTTTATACTGTTGTTTACTGCTCATAACTTCAGATTATCTAGCCTTATTCATAACTGATAAATCTGTTTAAAAGACTAATTCTCTAAATCTGAAAGATAAATCAATATATGCTAGTTTCCTTCTATATTTCCGCGTGCATACGCTAGTTAAGTTCATAAAAACCGCGTATGGAAATCTTCTCAAAGAAAAAGTAAAAAGTTTTCAGTCAGATCTAAATACTGATTCACCCCCCCTCTCAGTATTTTTCCCAACAATTGGTTTCAGAGCAGGTCCTTCTAAAAAAGCTTAGGCGCTAGAAGGAAGATCAATCAAGATGAGCAATCAAGATGGACCATCATCTATTAGGCCTCCACTCTTCAACGGAAACAATTTAATCTTTTGGAAAACAAGGATGAGATCCTATATTCAGTCTCTGGGAGCAGATGTATGGGCTATTTTTGAAGGAGGATATCAATATCCATCCGCAGTACCAACAGATCCAACGGAAAGAAAGAATTATGAAACAAATGCAAAAGCGGTCAATGCTCTATTGGGAAGTCTAACTGAATCATAATTTGTCAAATTCATGTAGCTGGATACAGGAAAGGCAATATGGGACAAAATCATTCTAATTTATGAAGGTGATGCAAAGGTAAAAAGTGATAAACTCCAAACTCTCAGAATTCAATATGAAAATCTAAAAATGCATAATGAGGAGAGCATTGCCAGTTTCTTTTTACGTCTTGATGATATTGTAAACCGTATGAGAAATCTGGGAGAAACAATAACCGAATCTACTTTGGTTGAGAAATTTTTAAGATCACTAACGGAAAAATTCGAGTCAAAAGTTTCTGCTCTTGAAGAAAAGCAGGATCTTCAAAATCTTACTGTGGTGCAACTTCATGGCATACTAACTGCATGTGAAATTAGAAGAGGAGGACCATCTGAAGTCAAAGAAGCCATCTTTAGAGATTCTACAAAAGGGAAAGAAGTACAAGAGACAAAAGGATCAGGGTCTATCTCAGAAGAAGATGAGGTAAATTTTGTAAAGAAACTCCAACTTGGCACAGGATGGTTCAGAGGTAAGCTTCCTTTCAAATGTTTTTCTTGTGGAAGAGTTGGTCATTATGCTGCTAAGTGTCCTTACAAAGAAACACATGAAAAATGGAAGGAAGTAGCAAGAAGGAATAAGAATCAATTTAGCACTAGAAAAAGTTACTATACTCATGAAGACAGTGATGGGTTATCTGACAATGAGGAAGAATGTGAACAAGATCTTAGACTTCTCATGGCATTTGAAAAATAATCTAGAGAAGAAAAATATACTTTTATGGATGCTTTAGAGGAAAATGATTTTCTTGATGAATTCAATCAACTCAAAATATGCTTAGAAGAAAGTAAAATATGCTTAGAAGAAAGTAAAATATCCATAGAAACTCTGAAAAATCATCTTGACGAAAAGGAGAAACACAATGAGAAATTAGAATGTGAAATAGTAAGTCTAAGAAAAGAAATTGAGAAAGTGAAGACTTTGAATCTTAGATTTGCTAAAGGATCTGAAACCTTAGATGAGATTATCAAGGTACAATGCTCTGCTCATATAAAGACAGGTCTTGGATATATCGGAGAATCTTCTCAGGCTTCAGCACCAAATTATCTAAAAGCAGCTATAGCTAGTATACAACACTCTGCCACTCAGCAAGGGAATAAAGAATATTTACAGGTAAAGCATGACCATCTCAATTCAAATTACACTAGCAGGAATACCTTTCAAAGAAACACCAATCAATAGGTAAATTCAAGTAGAAGATTTCATGATCGCGGAAATTTCTTCTTCAATGGACAATGTTTCTCATGTCACAATTTTGGTCATAAAGTTGTTCAATGTGTTGCATATAAAACCATCATGATAAGAGAAGCAAGAAAGAAAAGGATTGATATTGGAACAAAGAAGAATACCTATAACAACTTTTCTCCTCTTCAAAATGAAGTTGAATGTGCTTATTGCAATAACTTTCGCCATGAAAAATCTGAATGCAGGAGCAAAGTCCAGCCAAAAGAGTAGTTTCCTTCAAGCTCCAAAGTGTGGAAAAAGAAGGAATTACAGGTTGAAAATTGTGGCATAGATTTATTTGTAGAAGGTGAAGAAAATCAATGGTACATTGATAGTGGATGCTCAAAACACATGACAGGTGACAAAAACAAACTTCTTGCATATAGTGCTCTAGAAAAAGAAAAGAATGTTACATTTGGAAATGATAATCCTGCTGTCATTAAGGGAAAAGGGTTTGTTTTTCTAAAAGAAAAGGTGAAAGCTAATAATGTCATGTATGTGGATGGATTAAAGCATAACCTGTTAAGTGTAAGTCAAATGTGTGATCAAGGAACTGAAGTTGTCTTTAGTTCAAAAGAATGTGTGGTACGTGATCTTGATATAGGTAAAACAATTATAAAAGGAAAAAGAACTCCAAGCAACCTGTATGTATTGAAGAACTGCAAAGAACAATGTTACTTGAGTAAATCTTCAGAAAATTGGCTATGGCATAGAAGGTTGGGGCATCTGAGCTTCTCTCAGATCAACAAATCAAGCAGACTTAAAGCTGTTCGTGATCTTCCCAATATTACTCTACCCGAAAATATCATATGCAAATCTTGCCAATTTGGTAAGCAAACCAGAGTACAATTTAATGCCAAGGAAGGATCATCAAGTAAGCCTCTTGAACTCATTCATACTGACATATGTGGACCTGTGAGGAAAAAGTCACCACGTGGTGAACAATACTATATCTTATTTATTGATGATTTCTCTAGAATGTGTTGGATTGGGCTGATTAAACACAAAGATGAAGCATTTGAGAAATTTCAGATCTTCAAAGCACTGGTTGAAAATGAATTAGATCTAAAAATCAAGTGTCTAAGATCTGATCGAGGAGGAGAATATACATCAGATGAATTCCTTGAATTTTGTGAACACATGGCATAAAAAGATAGTTTTCTGTAGTTGGCACTCCACAACAAAATGGCGTAGCAGAAAGAATGAATAGAACAGTTCAACAAATGGCTAGAGCTATGCTTGATGATTCCGGAACACCTGACACATTTTGGGGAGAAGCAGCACATACAGCGGTAAATATTCTTAACAAGGCACATGTTCGTGTAAATAGTGATAAAAATCCATATGAACTCTGGTATGGTAATCCTCCCACTGTGAAGCATTTTAGAGTTTTTGGAAGCAAATGCTTTATCAAAAATAATGATGAAAAACTTGGCAAGTTTGAACCCAGAGCAGATGAAGGAATACTTCTTGGTTACTCCTCTAGGAGTACAACATATAAATGTTACAATAAAAGACTTCAGAAGATTTTTGAATGTATTGATGTTGTTATTGATGAGTCCTCTGCAGCTCCAAAAGAAGAAAAAAAACAACAGATGAAGACGACGATGACATATATCCTTCTACATCAAATAGAAATGATATAGATAGTGAACCCAATGAAGAACCCGAAGATGATTTATCTGAAAAGGCTTCATCTAGATATGTTCAAAAGAATCATCCAGAATCTCAAATTTTGGGAGAAAAGGGATCAGGTGTACAAACAAGAAGGACTCTTGTGGGATCTTCTAGCTATCTGGCATTTCTATCCACTATTGAACCACACAATGTCAATCAAGCTAGTAAAGATGAATGTTGGATTCAAGCCATGAATGAAGAGCTTGATCAAATTGAAAAGAATCACACTTGGGAATTAGTACCAAGACCTCATGACAAAAATGTCATTGGATCCAAATGGATATTCAAAAACAATTTAAATGAGAATGGGGATGTTAGAAGAAATAAAGCTAGACTTGTTTGCAAGGGGTATGCTCAACAAGAAGGTATAGAATTTGAAGAAAATTTTGCTCCTGTAGCTAGACTTGAACCCATAAGAATGTTTCTTGCTTTTTCAAGCTTCCAACAAATCAAAGTTTATCAAATAGATGTTAAATCTGCTTTTATCAATGGTGATCTAGAAGAAGGTATATCAAAGTGTCAAAGTTCATTTTGGAAGCCAATTGAAAAACTTATCATGATTTAAAAGGCTCTATAGGTCTCTGACAAACAAGGCATGGTATTATCGTCTTGACAAATATCTTCACCAACAAGGATTTTCAAAGGGGTCTGCTGATAGCAACTTATACACAAAAATTGAAAATGATAAACTTTTGATTGTGGTTGTATATGTTGATGATATTATTTTTGGAAGTAGTGAAGAATCTATGAGTCAGAAATTTGCTTCTGTCATGCAGCAATAATTTGAAATGTCTTTACTTGGGGAACTAACATTCTTTCTTGGTTTGCAAGTGCATCAAACTACTGATGGTATATTCTTATCACAAGAAAAATACCTTAAGAAAATTCTGAAGAAGTATGGCATGGAAGAATGCAAACCTGTAAGTACACCAATGATAACAGGATGTAATCTCAGTTCTCATGATGATTCCCCCATGGTGAATCAACCAGAATACAGATCTATGATAGGAAGTCTACTTTATCTCACTGGGACTAGACCAGAAATTATGCATGCAGTTGGGATTGTTGGACGATTCCAAGCTAATCCAAAAGAGTCTCACCTTCAGGCTGTCAAAATAATATTCAAATATCTACAAGGAACTCAAGACTTTGGACTCTGGTATCTAAAGAATGCTGATCTCACTCTTCATGCTTACACTGATGCAGATTGGGCTAGAAATGTTGATGATCGGAAAAGCACTAGTGGTGGTGCATTCCATATGGGGCCCCAGTTAGTATCTTGGTTCAGCAAGAAGCAAAGCTCTATTGCCTTATCTACAGAAGAAGAAGAATATGTGGCTACCACATCATGTTGCACTCAACTTCTTTGGATGATGCAAACCTTACAAGACATTCAAATCAAATGTTAACCTCCTATCTCCATTATGTGTGATAATACAAGTGCCATCAGTATCTCAAAGACTCCTGTTATGCATTCCAAGACCAAGCACATTCCCATAAAGTATCACTTCTTACGTGAACAAGTGCTTGAACAAAAGGTGAAGTCGGAGTATGTTCCCTCCAAAGAACAAGTTGCTGATATATTTACCAAACCTTTACCCAGGGAAGCGTTCGAATATCTCAGACAGAAGCTGGGAGTTGTCTCTGCCTCTCAGAAGATCAAATCTGCTTAAATTCAGAAGATTAAATTGGATACGCAGATTTCCTGAAGGACAGTCACGTATATACGCGAGTTTATAGATAGAAAACTGCGTATGGGTGTTTGCTGACAAAATTTTTCTGGGTCAGCATTCTTCAGCACAGCTACAGTGCTGTTGGGTATCTCTGGTGATGTTCCAGCTCTCATATTTCTGTTTCATTCTCTAATGCTTCTGATGAAGATGCCTTGATGATTTGCTGTTGAAATTGTTTAGGATGCACAGGCTAAGGGGGAGCATTGGTCATGTGGAAAGGATGCATTGTTGGCATTCTAATTATTTTTTGTAGTCTGATCTCATGCTTGATAATCTTTGATCTTGATTGTATAAGTCATTTCTGTAATTGATGAAAAAGGTCATGTTGAGACCTATGATGTAAAATTGAAATATTCAGTCATGTAAGGACTTGTTCAAATGTGTAAACTCACTTGGTTGGGTACTTGAGTCACATATGTAAATCCACTTGGTTGGATCATTGATGTAAGTATGAGTCCTTAGTGATAGGAAAGGTCATAGATTCATGTACTTCATTGAAAAATATGTTTGAATATTCAGTGTGAACTCAGGGGGAGCATGGTCACTTCAGTGCACATCAGATCTACAGAGCTCTTCTTTCTACAAGAGAAGAAAAACCTTGTTTTGGTTTTGATCCGCCCTTTTCCCTTGATGTCAAAGGGGGAGAGTATCATGGTGTTTGAATAATGGGTGTTTGAATAATGGTTATATTCAATGTATCTATTTGTTGTGGTGATCAAACACCATCATGGTTGCCATCAAGTCCAAAGGGGGAGATTGTTGGCAATATGATGCAATGTGTTGTCCTTGATGGCAACCTACTTGATGAAGTTGTCTTTGGATAGCAACCTATAAAGATGTAAGAATGATGTATCTACAGATGTGACAGAGAAAATAATTCCAGTAAGTTCTGGAGAAATGATAAATATAATATGTCACAATGTATACGTGAGTTTGTAAAGGCCAAGTCGCGTATGCACGCGAATAAGTACGTCCCAAGTCGCGTATGCCCTTTTGCGCTCCAAATTTATAATACCAAGGGGAATTACCATGGTTTTGGCACACAGTATTGAGCGTTGTATGGTTTATTTGATTCCGTCCAAGAATACCATCGGAAGTTGTGTGGTTTTGGCTCATGGTATTGGTAAAAGCTAAAACTATATAAGGAGAAGAGGATCATAGTGCAAGGTGTGCATGTGTAAGGGTTGTTGATGAATAAATTCCTCTAAGGAATATCTGCATGGTTGAAATCTGTTCTTAATTGATAGATCTGAATCTATGATGCACCTATGGATATGATGAAGGTTCAAGATCTCTAGATCTAGAAATGATGAATCTCTAGGATGATCTGCAAAAGAAATGATGAAGACCTGGTGCAAGTCTGATGACGAAATTGAAGAAATCTGGGTAAGTTTATAGATTTGGTCTGTTCTACAAGTTTATCTTTTACAGATCTATACGCTAGTTTGTCTCAGTAAAAGTGCGTATATACGCGGGTTCACTTAATAAAAAGCGCGTATGGAAGTTAGGGTTTCTAAAGTTTATTTAAAGATATTACTTCTGTGATTTCTGTTTTCTCTCTCTGTTGTTAGTCAATGAAGTCTACTTGAAGTTCTGGGTTGATTGAATATGGAGTATGCTGCTGATTTGATAATGAAAAAATCTAATCACTGATTGAGAAAACATGATGAAATATGAGTGAGAAAACATGGTTAAACCTGACTGGCTGTCTAAATGTTCTGCATTGCTGAGAAGGTGTCTAACTGAAAGCCTCAGATCTGTATCTGAGATTGATCATATTCTGAAAATCAATATTCTCAGAAGTATACACAGGTTGATACGAAGAAAAACGCGTATACACGCAGCTTCGGTGAAGAGAAGTGGTGTATGCATTTCATGTTATGAAAAACAGTATGCACAGAGGCATACGCAGGTTGGTGAGCAGGGAAGCACGTATACACGTGGCTTCAGTAAAGAGAAGTAGCGTATACTATTTGAATTGATGAATGTTCAGAGTTGAGTTTGTATCTGCATATTTGTTTTTGAAGTCTGGGTTATTTCTAATGTTCTGGTTACAGTGGTCTTACTGTTCTGATTGAAGTTTTGGGTAAAGTATGGTTGTTAATGTTAAGAGGTTGTGTTGAAGCTGTTTTGATCCCGTATGAAAATTGATGAAACGTGGTCTGCAGTGGATCTGAGGGTTGAAGCCTTCAGTATGAAAGTAGAAGCTTTCAGCCAGTAGAAGCTGGTGTTGAAATCAGGGGGTCGAAGCTCCCTTCCAGGAGAGGCTGGTAAACGAGATCAGGGGGTTGGAGCTCCCTTCCAGTTGTAGCTGGAAAACAAGAGAAGGTTGCAGCCTTCTGCAGGTAGAAGCCTGCGTACTAGTATAATTCTGCATCAGTACAATGTTGTAAAAGGTTTTCTATATAATAAAGATTGAAGACAGAGACGACAGCAGCGGTGGTTTTCTCCCGATTTGGGTTTCCACCTTAAATATTGGTGTTCATGTGTGTGATGGTTTATACTGTTTTTTACTGCTCATAACTTCAGATTATCTAGCCTTATTCATAACTGATAAATCTGTTTAAAAGACTAATTCTCTAAAGCTGAAAGATAAATCAGTATACACTAGTTTCCTTCTATATTTCTGCATGCATTAGCTAGTTAAGTTCATAAAAACCGCGTATGGAAATCTGCTCAAAGAAAAAGTAAAAAGTTTTCAGTCAGCTCTAAATACTGATTCATCCCCCCTCTCAGTATTTTTCCCAACAATATTTTCACTAACCTTCTAGTGAAATTTGCATAAGTAGATACATTTACATGATTCAAGGAAGAAGTTTCATAAAACGACCAACCATAAGCCTTGCCTTCAAGATGAATCGCTTCTACTCTAAGGGCTTCATCTTCTAAAACTTGGTGCTGCTGCAAATAGGTGTCTAGCTCCTTCACCCAAGCCCTTGCTGTACATTTAGGTGACCCATAAAGAGTAGATAGAAATAATCTACCCAAATCATGCTGCTTGCACCACTTTCTTCTATTGTGATTGCTATGTCTTATATTCTCCTTGATCTTGCAAAACCCTTGGAATTTTAGATGATCTTTGAACCTTTGAGATTGAGATTCATACTCTTGAAGATAGTCACCAAGAGTCTCCTCCTTTGGTACATATCCTTCCTCTTCTTCTCTTGCCAAGAATGTAGGCATGGTCCCAGGTTGTAGATCTGATGGTGTAGCTGAGTGCTCACACCCATAATGTGAAAATCTAGAGCTTTCTTCATGTACAAGCCCTCTTGGATAATCTCTACATCTCTCCATCCTCATCTCTTTTATGTCTTTGTTAATGCAATGCATAGTTTGAAGAAGAATTTTTGAGAACTCATTCCCTCTTGATAATGAAGTTTTTCCTTCATCTCTTCTACAGATATTCTCCTTTCTATGAGAAGCCTCCTTAGATGACATAATGGCTAAAGTACACAGGCTGAGCCAAGATTATGCTCTGATACCACTGTAATATTCCCAAATGGGAAAAGAAGGAATATAGTGCAAAACCATGGAATAACAGTGTAAAACATTACATAAAAGAAAGAGGCCAATATGGAGACTTTCTAATCATTATAAAAATAGAAAAATATGCATAATAAATGTGCCATAATGTGTAAAACAAGATATAATAAGCCTCCAATGGACACAACCCTCAAAAGAGGTGTTGCTACTATATATCAAAATACTGGAACACTGCTACAACACAGTTTTAAAGGCACTTCTATAGCAAATAAGTACAAAAAATATCACGGGCTGATATATGCCACAAAAGATAGATCTAATATAGATCTAGGCACTATACAACCTCCAATGAATAACCCCCAAAGGGTTTTCAGAAATGCACCATGTACAAGATAGAAATGAAAGCCCTAGGGATGAAGATTCACTGCAATATATATAGATCTGGAAAGTGTGGCTGATCTGATATAAGAAATAATGTAGCCTCCTACAATATACCTCCTAGATGAAAGGAAAATCCCCTTCACTAGAAAACCTCCTCTCCAAATGGTGTGCTGAAACCACCGTGCAACTCCTCCCTCAAAATAATGCAGATCTGGAAAGAAACTACACTGTAGGGGAAAATAAATATATGGCATGATTCCAAGATCTAAAAATAAGCACAAGAGCCTTCCTTACTATCCTCCCAATGGAAATGAACCCTTATACATTGAAAATAAGCACTGAAGTGACCCAAAGATGGTCTCCACTGCTGCAACCTGCAAAACAACTCAACCCTCAATAGGATCTGTGCTATAGATGTAAGATGAAGCTTTGGAAAAATTCCTAATAGTGGAAGTGAAGTACAAGAATATTTCAAGAGATATTCAATGAAAGATGTGGGATTCCTAATCAGGAACACCTAGTGCTAAACAACACTTTCAATCTTAGCTAAAAAACCAAAGAAAGCTATATGTCTAAACAGACCATATATTCAGAAATATCATATACATCAACATAATGAGTATGGTCGCCATCCTCTTCCTTTTATAATATATGAGCATCCAATCCCTAAGCCTCATTCAGTTATGACACTACTGCCATGCAAAGTGCCTCCATCTAAAACTACGTTGTCCCTCATTGATTGCCACTCCTCCATGACAACACTGTTGATTTGATCAAGGTTGACCAAGTCAAGATGTTCCAGCCCCTTTTCACACCTAAGGGTGCTTAATTAAGCTTCCAAGATGTTCCCTTTTACATTTTCATTGATTTATGCATTATTAAGGAGAATTATGGCTCTCTATTATCCTCTTATTCATTAAACAATAAAGCAAAAAAAAATTAATATTCCAACTAGCTCATGACTAATTTAGGAATATTACAATGTGCAATAAAATCTCATTGTAACTGCTGATCCTAATGTCCACCTGCACTTTCCTGCTCTTCCTTTTCCTTCTTACTCTAAATCACCAAGTATCCACACTCTCCAAGCGTGCTCCAAGAAAACTCTAAGTATCCAAGAGTATGAGAGAGAGAGAGAGAGAGAGAGAGAGAGAGAGAGAGAGAGAGAGAGAATGTTGAGAGAGATCCAAAAATGCACTAACAAAGGGTACCAACTGATCCTCATAAGCCTTTTTATATAAGAGGCATCTATTTTCTTCATTTTCCATTATTTTCCTTCAATTTCCTATTCACATTCAACCTATGACCTTTCATCTCCCTTTTCTCCTAATTTCCATTATTTTCATAAATAAATGTGCCAAAGTACTTTTTTCCTCTTTAATGCCTTAGCCATAGCCTTTGCCAATTTATTTAGCCTTAAACAAACCATGTGAACACCCACGCTATGATTATTTGCCAAACATTCATCTTGGAATACTTTTCACATCAACCTTGGTTATTATTTTAACTTTATTACATGTAATTTTCACCAGGGCTATTACAGAACCCCCCCCCTCCCCCCCCCCCTCCCCCTCTTGTGGGACACTGTCCTCGGTGTTCAATAACACATATACCTCAACATCACCCTTGGAAAGAAAACATAATTCCCATGGAGCCTTACAACATAGCTTGATCCAATATCTACAATGATCACCCTGCTGAAAATAAAACCAACATGACATCATAACAACATGAAAACTATAATGACATAACACCATACCAATTTTTGGAGCTTTATAACATAGTTTATGGTGGTATTTATATCCATATAAATATGTACATACATCCAACCATCACATCAAAATCTACACCAAAACATCTCCAAAAAATATGCTAAACAAAACCAACATCACACAAAAATTGCTTTGCCTCAACCGAAAAACAAGGAAGGATACATGGCCCGCATCTAATTTGAAATATCCCATGTAGCTTCATCGGACCCAAAGTGCTTCCATTGCACTTTAACTTGATCTATTTCTCAATTCTAGAGCATGGGCATATTTTTCTGCAAAATGAACTACGTTTCTAGCTGGAACTCTCCTTCTTGCTCCACATGTAATACAAACCAGTCAATAACATGATCAACATCTTTAACATATTTCTTAAGAAACGATATATGAAAAACATCATGGACTTTCATTGTGGAAGGCATTGCAAGTCGACAGGCCACTGGTCTGATCCTCTCAATGATCCTGAAGGATCCATAAAACCTTTGTGCCATCTTGACACAAGATCCAATCTGCAAGGAGCTCTTCTTGGGATTGATACACAAGTACACCTGATTCCCAGCCTAAAACTCCTTGAATAACCTGTTCTTGTTTGCATAACTCTTCTGTCTATCCTACGCTGCTTTCAATTTTTGCTTGATAACCTAGATTTCCTATTCCATTTCTACCAATATATATGGTCCAATCAGTGCCCTGTTAACCAGATCATTCCAACTGACAGGAGTGTTGCAACTCCGCCCATACAATGTCTCAAATGGACTCATGCTCAATGAATATTGATACCCATTGTTGTAGGAAAACTATACCAGTGAAAGGTACTCTTCCCACTTGCATTACTGATGAACCACATACATCCTCAACATATCCTCCACTATCTTATTGACCCTCTCAGTCTGTTCATCTGTCTGTAGATGATAAGATGTGCTGAAGGCCAACTTGGTGCCCAAAGATTCAAACAAGTCCTTCCAAAACTTGGAAGTGAACTTTGCATCCTTGTCAGATACAATGTTCTTTGGAACACCATGCAATCTAACTATGTCTCTAATAAACACCTATGCTACATCACTAGCTGAGTATGTAGTCTTCACCGGTATGAAATGTGAAACATTGGTCAACCTGTCCACCACAACCATGATGGAATCATGATGTCTAATTTTCCTCAAAAACCCTGTGATTAAGTCCATGGAAATGACCTCCCATTTCCACTCTGTAATCACAATCGGCTGTAGCGGTCCACTTGGTTGTTTACAATTTTCCTTAACCATATTAAAATCCAAACATCTAGCTACAAATACTGCCATATCCCTCTTTAGATTCAGAATATAGTAGAACTTATTCACTGCAATCATAGTCTTCTGGTAGCATGGATGACCCGAATATGGTTTTACATGAAAATCCCTCAAGATCATCATCTTGAGCTCATTATTGTCTGATACATATATCCTATCTCTAAATATAACTAATGCATCCACTGTGATATGGTAATCCAAATCATGTACACATACACCTATACCAGTACCTGTACCTATACTACCACATGTACTTGTACCAACACCTATACCTATACCAAGATCTGTACCTATAATAAAACTTGTACCTATACCTGTGCCAACACTTGTACCTATACTCCGCTGCAACCAGTACAAAATCTCCATATACTTGTGATCCAACTGTCCTATCTGCAAGATCCTATCTTGTAATTCTGTCCCATAGGAGCTCATAGTTGCTATGTGATTTACTTGTACCTTTCTGCTAAGAGCATCTGTGACTCTTTTCTACTTTCCCTTGATGTATGTGATCTCGAATTCAAACTTGCTGATCGTGCCCAACTATCTAGCCTACCTAGCGTTCATTTTTTTTTGGTCAAACAAGTACCTCAACCTAATGTGATTCTTCATAAGTACAAACCTCCTGCCAAGAAGATAGTGCCTCCACATCTTAAGTGCATGAATGATCGCTTCTAGCTCAAGATCACGTGTCAGGTAGTTCCTCTCATGCTCATTTAGTTTTCGTGACTCATAGAACATCACTTTTCCATCCTCCATAAGGACTCCACCAAGTCCTATCCCACAGGCATATGTGCACAATAGAAACTCCTTATTTGAATTTTCAATCTTTAACACTGGAGGATGTGTTAGGAACTGCTTAAGTTGCTCAAAACTGGCCTCACACTCTTCTGTCCAATCAAACTTCGTACCTTTCCTCTATAATGATGTAATCAAATAAGAAATCTATGATAAGTTCCTAATGAACCTCCTGTAATAGATACCAATCCCATGAATGATCTCACCTCATCTACACTCATAGGAGATACCTAGTCCATCATGGCTCTTATCTTTTCTAGGTCTACTGTGTTGCCCTCCTTGGAGACAACATGTCCCAAGTAGTTAACCTCAGTCTGGAAGAAGCTGCATTTGCTGATATTAGCATGCAATTGATGCTCTCTCACCAACCTCAACACTTCTGCCGAATGTTCGACATTCTTTTCCTCATTTCTAGAATAAACCAATATGTCATCAATGAAAAAAATCACAAACTTGTCCAAGTAAGGACACAACACACTGTTCATCAAACACATAAATGTAGCTGGGGCATTAGTCAAGCCAAATTGAACTACAAAAAACTCATAATGCCCCTACCTGGTCCTGAATTTAGTCTTGTAGATGTCCTACTCCTTGATGTGTAGTTGATGAAAGCCCGATCTCAAGTCGACCTTAGTGAATGCTACTGCTCCCTTTAGCTAATCGAAGAAACCATCAATCCTCGGTAGTGGGTACTTGTTCTTGATGATCACTTTGTTCAACTTCCTGTAGTCAATGCAAAATATGAGAGTGCCATATTTCTTCTTCACGAACAACACCAGTGCACCCCATGGCGATACACTTGGTATAATGTACCCTTTTTCCAACATTTTATTCAACTGCAATTTCAAATCTACCAACTCTGGTGTACTCATCCTATAAGGGGCCTTTGATGCTGGAGCTTCTCCTGGCATCAACTCAATAGAAAATTCTACTTCCCTATGCGGTGGCGACTCTGAAATATCTGATGGAAACACATCCCAAAACTATTGTAAAATCGGGTACCTTTTCAAAACATCTACATCCTCAGCCTCCTTACCTTTATCACTAGATATATGAACTACAAATAGTATAGATAATTTTGTACGAATGCACTTGCCCTACATGGCTGTCACCATCCTAACAAATGTGGATTTCTTCTTTCCTTGTAAGACTCTTGGTTCCCAGTTGTCATCCAAGAACTCAATAGCTTTGTCATAGCAATTTACGTTGGTCATATGAAGATATATCCAATGCATAACCAATAGCATATTTTATGAACCCAAAAGGCAGTATGTTCAAGGGCGCTACTGTAGGCATACCGTTTAATTCAAATGCATAAGCTATTACCTAATGGTGAACTCTTTTCTTCATGCCCATGGAAAACTGCACTAACCAAGATTCTGTATGCATTTCCTTACTCAAACCACATTTATCCACCAGGTCAGAATTAATATAAATATAGTTATATCCAGGGTAAATCAAAATAGAAAAAAACTTTATTACAAATCTTACCGTCCATCTGAATGATAGAAGGCTAATGATGTGCCTGCATGTTATTCACAATTGCATAAATTCAATGAATGTTATGCCCAAAATCTCCCAATTGATGTGCCTCATGCACAATGTAGATATGTGGCCTACCACCTTGATATTATGGACAATCCATCCTACGATGATCTCCTCCACAAGTCCAACACCTCGTTGGATCCCTATTCTCACTCTTATTCTATTCCTTTGACCTAAATCCTTGTCCTCTACCAGATGTATTGAAATTCTTTGGTGGTGAAACATTCTCCTTATTACTTGTATCTTGAGGCCTTGTTCGCTTCTTATCCCATTTACCTTTTTTCTTTTCATTACCTTTCCAATATACCTTTGTTTCTGATTTGTGGTTGGATAGTTCATAACAATGTTTAATTTTCTGGATGTCCTCCTCCAATGATATGGGCTCATCGAAATTAGTCCTATCTCTGAATGGAATTGGCTATAAACTAATAAATATCTAAATCTTGGCCTTCTCCTCCTTGAGGTAAGTCACATATCTCAGTAACTCCAAGAACCTTCTAGTATACTTCTATTCTGTTAGGGAACCCATCTTCAACTCATAAAACTCCTTTGCCCTATCATTGTAGTATCTCTCTTATAGATACTTCTTTTGGAATAGCCTTTAGAACTCACTCCAAGATAAATCCTCCTCAAAAATATCTCTGACATTCTTCACATATTCCCGCCAAATGTCTTCTCTACCTCTGAGGCTGAATGTAACTCCCTAGCTTTCATATTTTCTAAGTAATCATGCAATCTGAAAAACTTCTTCATGATAAGAAACCATCCCTCTTCTTCATCTGGCTTCTTCATATCTCTGTAAAATGTAAGTGGCTTTTCCTTTTTAAACTCATCCGACAAATAACCCCTGTCACTCCTCCTATAAGGATGATACCAATGACTATCATGGTGCCTATTTGAACCAGAACTATAATGATACCTATGTATGTCACCTCTCTTATCCGAAGTGTCCAAAAATCTGCCATCTTTAACTGTTTCATCACTATCGACCTATCACCACCAAGAGACCTACTGCCATATGATCCATTGGTTCCATCCTCCTACCCATAGCTGATCCTAAGTGGCCCCCATTTCTGCAACTTTGAAAAAAATTTCATGGATGGCTGCATTAACCTCTGCTTTATTTTCCTGTGCTTGTATGAGTCTGTCATTATTTTCCTTACAACTCCTTATTTCTTCCTTTAGACTTATTAGTGTATCTCCCAAATCATATGAATTTCCAACACCACGCTGCTCATATGAATCATAGGGAGAACCTCTGTAGTCCACCATTATGATATTCATCTTTGATTTATTCTTTCCATGTACAATATGTTAGCTAAACCAAATCATAAATAAACCAACGTACCTTAGATTAATTTGGGGAGGATACATCCTGCAAGATCAACCAATCATAGAAATACATTTATGTACATAATTATAATAACATATAAAATTGTGACACATGGTATACTAGTGTATACACATCAGTATAGTTGGAGTCCAGGCATGAATGCATATCCATACCAATTACACAACATGAGCTTATGCATAACCATACCAATGCAACTTGACCACACACCATCACAAGCACAAACCATACAAAAGCATAAGCGAGATGTAACCAAGTGTGAATGACCAATGCCTGTTCAAAATTTGAACATCACACAAACACACACACACAAAAAATACACAATAATGACCAATATGTGACCTAACATACACAAGCAATGCATATACAACATGTAACAATATGTAAAAAAGAGTGCACAGACAATACACAAACATGAACAACACAATCAATAATACATTCATGACAACATGTCGAAAACAAAATTATTAGTCTTCCCATGGTGACACCACCACCACCATGGCCAACACAACATAGATGCAAAACCACAGACACCATAGGTATGAGAGACACATAAGAAATAAAAAAAAAGCATGAAAAACAAACCACCCATTCAGTCCAAGGGTTGAATCATGTTGTGGTACCACTCTTTAACACCCTCTTCCCACATCTACCCAAGTAACAAGCCAAATGGGGTAAACATGTGACGAGGGGCTACTAATATAAGATTAAACCTCCTAGATGACCTTAAGGAAGTGGAACTGATGGAAACACGACAAACACACCTTACACTACATCATTGAAATCCCCAGGAGGTAACCCAACCTTCCAGGGCCCTGTTACCTAAGGGGGAACTGATTTTTGACATATTTGAGGCTTATCCACGGGGATGTAAGGGAAAGGGAGAAATTATAGAACCTTATCCCTGGGATTTCCTTGTCAAGACCTCGGTTATGGCCCCAAAAGTACAATACTATGCTTGCAGCTCCGAGATTCATGCCACATTTTCAGCTCCTGAGCCCAGGTCACTGCTCAAAACTTCTTGTAACTTCAGGAGAGGGTAAATAACATTTAAAAAAATACATGGATGCAATCACATCATCATGAACTCACTTGACCCCACCCAATCATGACAGACATTTCATCAAGCATGTCACAATCATTGCATCTACATGTATAAACAACATATTTAAACATGGGGGTATTTTACAACT
Organism: Pinus albicaulis; assembly: GCA_034641835.2. Taxonomy (NCBI): domain Eukaryota; kingdom Viridiplantae; phylum Streptophyta; class Pinopsida; order Pinales; family Pinaceae; genus Pinus; species Pinus albicaulis. Next base: position 1,084,246,785 of record CM076579.1, on the reverse strand, counting down.
CTGACAATAGCTAAGAATAATTGTTCCCTGTACATCATAAGCTACAATATAGTCCATTTGACCATAGACACACTGTGTACTCATTTACAAACAAAAACATAGATAGATCCATACATCATCACTAATCAGATACATGCTTATAACCAATATATAAACAATAGAAATACAATGGATATAACAACAAATAAATCCATACATAAACCAATACATTTTCATACCGAAAATGAGAGGAATGATCTCTTCATTTATGAGTGTAAGTACCCAACCGAAGATGGGACTTCCACATTCCACCCAACCATAGATTGGCCTAGCCAACTATCACTTCATCTAATCACCCCCATTCCATATTCTAAGCATGAATTTGGGACTTTATCAAACACATCAACCTACACCAAACCAGGGCTCCAGAGACCGAACCGTCTCAAACCCAGAAATAATGATTCCACCTCACGGTCGGACATCACTAACCATCACGGATTGGTATCCACCAAAGATGCTCCAGGGCTCTAGATTGTTTGTTCCAACCAAGGATCAAGGAATAGTAACTCAACCCCAAATGTTCTCGGGCTCTAGAGCATTTTTCCAACGAAGGCTCCAGGACTATTAACTCAACCCACCTAGGGATCCAAATCGTTTTTCCAATGAAGGCTCCAGGAGTAGTAACTCAACCCAACAATTGTTTTCCGGGCTCCAAATAATTTGTACAACCAAGGTTCTAGGAACTAATAACTCAACCCAAAATCTAAAGGAATAATGAGAACCAACCAGAAAACAATCAATGGAAATTAACCCACAATAACATGGTTTTGAAAGAAATGGAAAGGCTAGGAAAATCCACATGCATACCCATGCATGCCAAAAATAGTGACGAAAACATACATGCAACTTGGTACTTTCAATCAAATCCTGATGTAGTTGCCGATCCCGATGTCGACCTGCGCTTTCCTGCCCTTCCTTTTCCTTCTTTCTCCAAATCACCAAGTATCCACACCCTCTCAAGAGTGCTCCAAGTAAACTCTTAGTATCCAAGAGTATGAGAGAGAGAGAGAGAGAGAAAATAATGAGAGATCTCCAAAAAATACATTGACAAAAGGTACCAACTGATCCTCATAAGCCTTTTTATAGAAGAGGCCTATATTTTCTTCATTTTCCATTATTTTCCTTCAATTTCCTCCTCACATGAAACCTATGACCTTTCATCTATCTTTTCTCATAATTTCCATTATTTTCATAAATAAATGTGCCAAAATAATTTTTACCTCTTTAATGCCCTAGCCATAGCCTTTTCCAATTTCCTTGGCCATAACAAACCATGTGAACACCCGCATTAGGATGTTTTTTCCAAAATTCAACCTGGAATATGTGTCCCATCAACCATGGTTATTATTTTAACTTTATTAGATGTAAATTTCACTAGGGTTTTTACAGAAATGAAATTTAAACTGACTCAAAAAAGCCTCCAAATCTATGCCTAATCCGTCCCATGATTGCTTTGATGTAGACTCAAGCTCTAAACTTAGGTGACCCACTTATGATGACCAAGGATATTGACTAACTTTTAATAAGGAAGGATTTTAATGACATGATCTTTGTACTCTTTCCATGATCACCCAAAACTTCCTATGATTACCCTTTGATAAGGAAACGTCATGAATTTAGACATTTGGAGCTTAGCCAAATAGAAAAACTATGAATTTAATATAAATCTAGAACTCTTTAAACAATAATAGTCAGGTCATCATGACTAATATTTAAAAATTTATCTTTGAAAAATAGAAAGGCTAACATGATCAAGATTCCTAAACATAAGACCCTAACATAGGTTCCAATGGGGATGACATCCTTCCTATGGGGTTCCAAGAACACCGTAGACTAGTAGCCTTATCCTTTGGGCGCTTTATTGGCTCTCAAATAACTAAGACTGACTTCTTTGACTATGAAATTTTATTACATATGGTAGAAACTCATCGAAAACTCATCGCCTTCACTTTGGGCTTCATTTTATGATGGCGACCACCCACACCTGTAGTACTGAAAATAAAAATGGTATGTACAATGATGTGTTCAAACCAGCTGAACTTCTAGTAAAATAGTTCTTGATTGGCCTACCATTAACATGCCCTCCATCAAGTAGTTCTCCTCTCATATCTTTCAGCATATAAACATTGTTTCCATGAAAAGTTTCAATTTTATATGGTCCCTTACACAAATTGTCAAAATTTCCATGTTTTCCCTTTTTGTTTATTTCTAGCATCCCATTTCAACACAAGGTCATTAATCTGAAAATCATCAGCCTTTATCCTTTTATCATGAATATTTTTGATCTTGTCCTGGATCAGTTGAGTGTTATTATAGACCTCCTCTCTAGTCTCCTTCAATTGTATCATTTGATTAATTATCCTATGCATATAATTTTGTTCTAGTTTTGTTTCCTGCAATAATTTCAATAATGGAACCCTAGGGAAGTTGGAAAAAAAAAAAAAACTCCATAAACCAATTGGAAAGGAGACATCCCAATTGATTTCTTGGTACTTACCCTATCAACCCATAAGGAATTGATTAACTTCTTATGCTAGGTCCTTTTATTCTCCCACAATAAGTTCTTTATGATATTGACCAAGCTCTTGTTATAGGACTCTTCCAAGACATTTATTTGTGGGTAATACGAAATAGAATGTCTAAGTAATGTATTATCTCTATGACATAAATCAATCATATTTTTATATTTAAATGCAACAAAATTATCAATTATAATATTATGAGGACAACTGAATCTAGAAAGAATGTTACCTTCCAGGAATTGAATAATAACTGAATATGTGGGTTGCCTGGTCAGAACCAATTCTATCCACTTAGTGAAATTGTATGTCACTGTTAAAATCCATTTGTGTTGAGCTAATGAAGCTAGATGAATCTCCTCGATGAATTGTAATCCCCACTGCTAAAAAGGAACCTCCACTGAAATAGGTTTCAGGGGAAAATGTAAAATTTTCTTCTTCCTTTCAAATATCTAACACTTGTGATAGATAGAAGCCCTTTTGTGAACATCAGTGAACAACGTAGGCCACTAGAAACAAACTCTCAAAATTTTATTAACTAAAGTTTTCCAAAAAAGATGCCATCCAAAATCACCTTTATGGAACTCCATTATTTTATTTGGCTCATCTTCCAACAAATAGTTCAACAATATACCTCCTACATCTTTCCAATATAAATACTAATCTAGAATGAAAAATTTAACGACTTTCAACTTAAGAAACATTTCTTTTGTTTTTTTCAAACCAGGTGGAGCTTGCAGGTGCTGCAAAACATAAATGATATCAGTGTACCAAGGGGAAAAGATGAACCTTTATGAAACTTGTTGAACCACTTCCTCATCATTTTCTTCTGTCTAAGCATCAATGAAATTGATATCCAATGCATTAAAATTTGAATCAATCATCATTTTAGCTAGTCTCCGACCATTTATTAGTTTAGTAGGATTAATTTAAATATCATATTCCAAAATTAATACCATCCACTTACCTCTGTTTCCTTCTGGGTTAGTTTGAGTCAGAATCTCCTTCACTACAACATTAGGAACAAAGGAAATTATGTGAGAATTCAATATGTACACTGATCCAGATTTATGCAGGAACACAACAGAATAAACATATAACCATAAATACAAAGATGCAGTGGAAATAACACTTCATTTCATTAATATCAAAGAATTGAAATTCGCTTACATACAGAATAGAAATAAACCAGCTAGGGCACTGGTAGCTATCTCTGAGAAGAGATGTGGCGGCTACAAGCCTCTGAACTGAGTTAAAATGAGGCTCGAGGGCCTATTTATTATTTAGAAACAATGGAAAACCCTAAACATCCAAAACCCTAACCCTAGGAGATGAAGCACCAAAACTATGGGCCCCGTTTGGGTAAATTGGTGTTTCAACTTCCCGGGGATGTAACTTTGGCATACGATCTCGGTTTGACGCGAAACATACCTCGTTAGAAGGATCTATCCGAGGAATATAAATTTTGAGTGAGAAACATCGGTCCATGGACCCATGTTGCTCCCAGTTTTCCGAAAAAACATCGTTTAGGGCCTCAAAACTGCTCCGGAAGTTCAGGACCCAAAAAATTGCTAAAAATAGTAAGTTCTGCCAAAACTGAAAAAATGAAAGAGACAATGGTGGGGCCCCAAGTGGAATAGGTGGGTGACCACCAATATCCACTTGGATCATTCCTCCCCCCTTAGGAAGCAATGGTCCCCATTGCATTAAGTTCCTCCATGAGATGAGGAAATTTTTGCTGAACTTGGTCCCTGGTGAACCACTTTCCTTGGTGCAGGAGTTGGCCAGCTTTGACAATCCGATACAGTTGGATCTTCTGTTGGCAAGTGTTCTTGATTTGCATGTCCATGATACAATCTGTGGTGGCTTGTTCCATGCAGTCTGGGTTTAACTCTGTTGGTGTGAGTTTTTTTGCAAGGTCATAGGTGTCCAGTAGAGGTGGGAAGTAAGGACGAAGGCGGTCCACATTGAATACTGGGTGCAGACCAAGGAATGGTGGAATAATGAGCTCGAAGGCATTTTTCCCTATAGCTTTGGTGATGGTGTACGGCCCGTATAGGAGCGGGCGAAGCTTGCGGTGGGGTCCAGTGAGGCGCTCCTTCTGCAAATGTAGCCGTACTTTGTCACCCACCTCGAATTTTTGTGGCACCCGATGTTGATCATGGCGTTGCTTGTACTTAGCATTGGCTATGTCCAATATGTCATGAACCTATTGGCAGATGTGTTGAATGCGCTCGATGAAGCTATTTGCTTTTTCAACTTTAGACTGGACATGAGCCGAATCGGTCTGAGTAGCCGCAAATGGCATGGCTACGTCAATGGGACATAGTGGCTAGAATCCCAAGCCCACCTTAAAGGGGCTATGGCCGATTGAACTGTGGAGAGCCCAGTTATAACTATGTTTTACATAGGGTAGGCTCTCGTCCCATGTGTGTGGATGCTTTGAATTGTACATGCGCAGAATGTGTACAATCATTCTATTGACGACCTCTGTCTGGCCATCTGTTTGGGGATGGAAAGTTGTGGACTTGGTGAGCTTGGTGTCCAGCATTGACGAGAGGCTGGACCAAAATGTGCTGAGGAACCTGCTATCCCGATCTGATATGATAGATTGTGAGATCCCAAAGTGCACCCACACTCGTTCAAAGAAGAGTTTAGAAGTGGCTTCTGCTGTGATATTCTTCTTGCAGGTTGCCATAATGGCCATCTTCGAGAATCTGTTGACGACCACAAAAACACAGTCATTTCCATGCTTAGTAGAAGGCAGGCCTGACATGTAATCCATGGAGATGGATTCCCAAGGTCGACTAGGGGTAGGTAGCGGAGTATATAGTCCTTGATTCTTGATGGTCGGTTTGGCAATGGCACAAGTGTTACACTGAAAATTGTCATCCTGACATTCTGCCATGTGTATGAGCTCATTATTACTCATACTTATCCCTTTTGCAAGTCCAACATATCAGTTCCTCATGTCAAGCCTTGAAAATCAGAAAAAATTCCGAAAAGTCTCCTAAACTTTGGTGTCGCACTTTCTGGCTATCTTGCCTGCGGTCCCGCACCCAATGTTCAGCTTTCCTGTGTTCCTGAACGCACTTTATCTTTGTTATAGGTGCGGACCCCTGTAAGATTAAAAATGCGCAAGTAAATCCCAAAAAGCTCAATTAAAGTAAATTCTGGAAGCTTCTAGAATGGATCTTGCGGTGGCAGAACCGCTCTTGTGAGGTGCATGAATCCCTTACCTTATGGAGCTAACCCCTTGATGTGAGGAGCTTATCCCTTTGAAGGAGGATTCTATCCCTTCATACTTGGAACAAAAAACCTCCTCTTTTCCACTATAAAAAGAGGCATTGGGTAGCCTCAAAGGGAGTTCAAGCTTTTAGAATATTTGAAGTTAAGTGTTGTTGAGATTTAGACTCAGTTAACTAAGACTTTTGTGAGGAGAGATTGCATACCTCTATTTTTCTTGGTTGGAGGAGTGCAGAGCTTATCAAAGTAAAGGAGACTCCTGCTTCGGACCCCGGAAAGTCCTGTGCAACATCAAGGCTTAGGTTGTAAGGATTTTCTTCTTTTGAAATTAATACAAATATACTCATTTTTCTCAATAAGCTTTCAATCAATGGTTTATTTCACAGATTCCTTGATCACTATGATAAGCATGGTTTATGATGATTTCTATACAGGTGCTATGTGATATTTTTCTTGTTTGTGACTGCAGGTTTACGAGGAAAACTCCTTCAAGCGCGCGAGGGATAACAACAACTTCAAACAAGCATTGGACAAACGGTAAATATTTTACACCTATATAGAGCTTTTCATAGATCATATATGCTTAGAGAAAGATTAGTCTGTTTGGCTGTTTGTTTCTAGATACTTTTAGTACTAGGGAGATCGGTCTTGTCCGCAAGACGGATTAATCCATACAACAAATTGACGACTCCACTGGGGAAAGAACTTGTTATTTTTTGTTCTCTTTTATTTTTACTTGAGGAAACGTTTTCCTAGTTTTTGATTGATAAACATTTGCCTGGGTAGCTTAGGTTTTCTCTGTTTTTGAAAATTTTGAAATCCTTTAATTTTTTCTCTAGTTTTTCCTGGGACCGCACTTTGCCTTGTTTTCACAGTGCGGGTAGTTTCGCACTTTTCTTGTGTAAATAGTGCGAGACCGCACCTATGACATCTTGGAGCCTGTGGACCCTGTTAAAGTTTTGAAAAACTTCAGATTTCTTTCTTCAGTTTATCTTGATTTTGATTTTCAGTTTTTTTTTTCTGCCCAGATTGATGATTGTTTCTGTCAAAAGCTTTTGTTAATAAATCTTAGTAGTATTGGTGTTTTGATGATTTTCTAGAAGTTTTGCATTTTGGATTGCATTTCACTTGGTCTTTGTAGTGATTTGAAGCATTTGACATTTTGAGGTACCTCAGATTACCTTGGTCTTTTTGGTCTTTTTGCTGGATCTGACCTGATTGTGAAATCATTCTTTATTGAGAAATAGATTTACCTATTTCTTTGCAAATATTTGAAAATAAACTTTGTTATTGGTTTTTGAATTTCATTTTTAATAAAAAAATAATTGAGTGTTTTCGATCTGTTTGTTATTCTAGGCGAATAGATCCTTAGTTTGCTGAACAACTAAGTAAAAACATTCTTCAAAAAAATCTTAAAGCTTTTATTCATTTAGATTATTAAAGTTTGTAGTTTTGAGTGCTATTAAACTTTGTAGATCTCGTAATTAGTTTGTAGTTTTGAGTGCTTTTAAAATTTCTAGCTTTCTTTTGAAGGAAAATTGCTTTGTAGCTTCGATTTTTTGGAAAGTGAAAGGATTTTTATTGTGAGATTTGATAATATATTGGAAAAGACAAAAATATTTTATTTCAAGTATTATTTATGTTTAAAGAAGGAATTGTTTATTAAAAGAGTTGCATTCTCTAACTTTTCCTTAATTAGAATTTCATTGAAAGAAAACAATCTGATTATCATTTTTAGTTGCATTTTTAGTGTCTTTTGGAAATCGAGTCTTCGCACCATCAGAGTTTCATTTCTGCACCCATTGACTTAAGAAACAACTCTTAAAATTAACGCTTAATTAAAATTCATCTAGCAATCTTTTTATTTTCTAGGGCTCTTATCACCAACATAGCTTAGGCTAGTATCTTGGAGTAAGGAGTAGTTAACTCTCCAAGGTAGTAAAAAAAAACAAGTAGACAAATCTTGCGGTAGGAGATAAATCCAATTGTAATTTGTATAATCTGGGAAAGAAGTCAATCACAAAATCATGTCCGAACCTTTGAGACAATCAATTATGTTTCATTGGGGAAGATAGAAGATTTTGCGCGTATTACAAATGGTAAACCTCGGATTAACCATTGTCGAGGAGCCTGGGATCACTTGTCGGTAAACCTCGGATTAACCATGTCGAGGAGTCTTCAAGGGGATTGAGCTTGCTACTCTGCCCTTGCGCGTGAAATCGGATCGTAGACTGTTCCCCCAGTTATATTTGTTACTGTTGGTAACCTTAGTGTCCATTATCTTAAGATTATTTCCTAAGGTGATGGTGAAGGAAAGATCTCACTGTACCTGGAGCAGACGTCGACTAGACTCACTTGGACTCTCTGGGGGGTTCTCTTCACATGAGATGGTTTTGTGAGGAAAATTGTGCCAGTCTGTTTCATTAAGCAGGTTGTCGGGGTAATTGTTCCAACCGCCCTTTCTATGTTAAATTTTTACTAAGTTGGATTTCATCACCAACTAGTGTTTTTAGTACGGAAAGTTACTGTTTGTGTGTGGTTTGAACTCTTATATTTTTAAGCGTGTGATTCAGCTGTTTGTTTCTTTAGAGACTTTAGGTGTTTTCATTGAAATTTTCTTTGTTTGCGTGTGATTAGTTAATATTTAATCATGGCGGAATTGCCGAGACAATCCCGGAGACTACAAGGGAAACCCCCTGAATATTCACCAAGTCAGCTTGAAGGGCTTCGTGCTCTGGTATCATCCAGTAGTGGTAGGATTAGATCAACAGAAATTGGAAGTTCATCCATAGTTGTCCACCCTGATCATCAAATACCTACAACAGAATACATTCAAGAACCGATTTCAGTTTCTGAAGTTACTGGTAGTATTCCTGCTTCCAGTGAACTGGCTGACGAACCTGAAATCTCTGAACCTGAAACTGAACCTTCTGTTTTAGAAACATCCTCAAGATTTATTTCACCAACTTCTAGTGATCTTGGTTCACCTAGGGTAAGAAATATTGTCACTGACAATCTTCCAGCCGGTCTTATTTCCATTGAAGAACTTACTAATCCAGACGAAGATATATCTCTTCCCGACTCCCCTCAATCCTTAAATCTTAGGGAGCGTGAATCTATTTTCTACAGCCCTATTTGAACTAGTGCTTGGTATCTATCCTTAACAAACTTTTTAGAGAATCCAGGTCTTTCTTTTTCTCCACCTCGAGTTCCATTTCATCCTACACCCAGAGGTTACTATCCGCCATCCATTATGGCCGGAGAGTCATCCATGTTTTCCCAGACACCGGAATCATTTTTACACGGTGGTCCTTCTATTCCTTCGGGATATCAGGCTCTGTCTGGTACCTTCTCAGGAGCAACTCCTCAACCAATTGAACAAATGTTGTCATATGGTAATAGTGGTGTTAAAACTAAAACGTTGAACGCAGTGCAAATCTATATGATGTCTGGTAATATTCTGAATCCTCAACCTCAAGGTAGTCAGTTACCTCCTGGAGGGCCAACACAGGGAAATCCGTCACCGCCTGGGGGGCAACCTCAAGGTCGTCAATTACTGCCTGGGGGGCAACCTTCAGGTAGTCAGTTACTGCCTGGGGGGAAACCTTCAGGTATTCAGTTACCGCCTGGGGGGCAACCTCAAGGTAACTTTTTCCCAGGACAAACTATGGAATCATATTATTTTGGGGGACAACCCCAAGGACAGTACACACCTCAAGGGTATCAACCTTCAGGATAGTATATGCCCCAAGGTCAACCTCAAACTCAATATGCTCCTCAGAGTCCTTATCAACCCCAGCTTCAGTACGCGCCTCAGGGTTATCAACCTCAAGGTCAGTACCCAATTTAAGGTTTCCAACAGCCTTCTGGTCAGCCATCTATTCAAGGAGCCAGAAATGTACCACTTACTTATCAACCCTACATTCAACCAGGTTGTGGTCCTTACGTTCAACCTTCTGCGGGACAATACCCCAGAATGAATATGGTGTGGGATCCATCCCAATATCAACAGCCTATGCAGCCTAATGTGTAGTTGCCTTATCAGCCTGGACAGCCTTTAATTTCTACTCCAACTCAGCAACCTGTCTAGCCTACTATTCAACCTTCTGCACCTAGTACTGTTCAGCAAGCTAGTCCTAGTTCACCTAAGACTCCGCCTCAAACTGCTGCAACTGCTGGTACACCTGTTCAACCTGTAACACTTGCTTCTGGAGTATCTGTAACCCCGAGTTCGTCTATCCCTGCATCCGTGAAAATCCCTCAAGTCTCTGTACCCCAGTCAGGATCTTCGGTTCAGATGCCTACGGGACAAGCCGGTACAAGTACAGTTGTCACAAGTCAACCGCAATTCATGTATCAACCGTACCAGGGACAACCGCAATTCGGTCCCTATACACAAAATCCAAACTATCAGTATCAACCGTACCCTGGCTATACTTATCAACAGCCTCAACAACCCCAGTTCGGTCAAGTTAATCCTGGTTTTTCGGGAGGTTATACAATTCCTAATGCTAATCCGATTCCCAGTTATCCTGGGTATCCACCTCCTGGAACTGCTTTGGCTACTCAAGGTTTTCGTGACCCTAACCGTCAGTTACCATTTATCGCAACTTTAGATTTACCTAATTTGACGCGCCTTACGAATGATCCAATTTTTTGTTATCCGTATTGGCCGCCAATGCCGCATAAGTTGCCCAGTGATATACCAAAATTCAAAGGTAAGTCAGGAGAGGATCCATCAAATCACGTCATGACTTATCACCTTTGGTGTGCATCTAATTCAATCATTGATGATTCGATTCGCTTACGTCTTTTCCAAAGTACTCTTATTGGTTTTGCAGCCAAATGGTACATTGAGTTACCACGAGGCTTGTTTCATAACTTCAGTCAGTTAGCAACTGCCTTCTTGACTCATTTTCAGTTGCCAGTCAGATACGACAATGGCACGGAATTATTAACTTCGCTGAAACAATCCACGTCTATGTATATTTCTGATCATATTCATGAATGGCGACGCAGGAGACGTTTGGTGAAAGTTTACATTCTGGATAAAATTTTGGCGGAATGGTTTGTTAAATCATTGTTACCCAAGATTACTGAAGATGTAGCTAAGGCTGGTGTTGTTACTGAAGAGCAATTAATTGCTCAAGCTCAGTTACTTGACCTCGTTTACACGCAGACAGGTACTTTACATGAAAAAATCCCATACCTTCCAAAACAAGGTCAAATAGCTGCTGCTCCTTCAGGGTCTCATGCCGCTGACGGTATGATTGGTATGGTCAATACTAAAAGCAAGAATAAATCTTCAAAGAATTCTTCTCCAATTATAACTTTCCCTGATTCCTCGAAAGGAGAATCTTACCCCGAAGTTTCTGCCGATATTCATGTTGTGGAGACATCTACAGCTAAATCTAAATCTGGTAGTAAAAAGAAAGGGAAGAATAAAAACAAAAAGAATTCGAAAGAAAAAACTGATAAAAATGAATCCAATGACGAAAAACGTAAACCACGTTATCCGTGTTACATTTGTGACGAAGATCATTTTACTAAGGAATTCCCACATCGGGCCGAGGTTGCAAAATTCGTCAAAGGTTCACAACCTGCTGTCTTGAAGGATCCCTTTCCGACTCAAGATAGTAAGATGGTTGGTTCTACCTCAAATGCTTCAGAAGAGCCCATTTTGATGATGTCTCATGTAAGGATTGCGACGTGATCGCAAGATTATGGTACTAAGAATCCTGTTGATGATAAAGAAGCAGAATCATCTAATGCAAATACATCAACTACACCTCCTCCTGTTTTTGGTCCGCTACAGATCGAGAAACCAAATCCAGAATTAATAATCAAACCGCCTGCTAAAGGTGTTCTTCGTAAATCAGCTTTCAATCCACATGCGAGAGCTGCTTAGAATTACAACATTGTTGAATACTTAGCTATTTCTCCTTCAGCGATGTCGGCTTTGGAAGTGCTGCAATCATGCCCAGCATAGCGTAAATTGCTTTTGTCTACCATAGGAGCTGTTGATATTCAGGATTCTAATCTTATAATCTTCGATCTACAAAATAGTGCACCTTGCCTACCTCACCAAATGGATTTCCAGATCCCAGTGACAGTAAAAAATAGACTGATCTATTGGACTGTGATTGATGAGGGAGCTTCAACGTGTATTATGTCGATTCAGTGTTGGAAATCGCTTGGTTCTCCTACGCTGAACCAATCTCCGACGATTCTTAAGGCTTTTGATGGTCGAGGTTTCCACCCTTTTGGTATTTTGTAGGATTTACCCATAGGGGTTGAAGGTAAAATTGTAAATCTAGATGTGGAAGTGGTTGATGCCCCTCTTGATTACAACCTTCTTCTGGGTCGTAGTTGGTCTTATGCTATGACTGCTATTGTCTCTTCGGTCTTCTGACTCATGAAATTTCCATATCAAGGAAGGATCGTTACAATAGATCAGTTAACTTATTTTTCTTCCGACCCAGCCTCTACAAAAACAATCCAGCATGTTGGTAAAGCGGCTATCCCGTACAAGGATGTTGGAGTAGGTTTGATTAAAGATTCTGGTTTTCTAGGAACTTTTGCCATTCCTCCTCCTAACGTATCGCCTTCTGCTGCAACTATTCATATGATTTCGTCAGACTCTCTTATGTTTGATGATCCTTGGATCATACCTTCCGAATCCGAGTTAGATTCAATTGATGGCATGATGCCTTTGAGTCCATTTGAACTTGCATATCAGGCTGTACAGTCATTTTCCAACCCCTCTTCAACCGAAATTGATCCAGTGAATGGGATCCATGAGGAATCACTTTCTATATCTAGCTCAGCCACAACGACATTTTCTGAACCTGTTCATTCTGATGAGAAGATTCATGAATTATTGTCTGTTGACGATTTACCATGGGAATATCTACATCACCGATCTTCGTTTTTACCTGAACTAGATCATTTTGAAGATGATTTCGCTTCAATCTTTACTGCGGAATATGTCAAGGAACCACATAATCCATTGAAAAATCCTGATTCTGAGTTAAATTTGGAAAATATTTCTCGAACGATTCCAATTGACATTTCAGTAAAACCTGGAATAATTGAAAACATTCATATAGGTGCTTCCTGTACTGAAATATAAATTCAAACTTATAAAGCCCTATTTCAAGAATTCCGTGATGTGTTTGCCTGGTCCTATGAAGAAATGCTAGGAATTGATCTGTCAATTGTCATACATGAAATCAAGACTTACCCGGATGCCAAACCCATCCGTCAACATCTACGTCAAATGCATCCTAGAAAAGCTGCTACTATTAAAGTAGAGGTTGAAAAATTACTTCGTGCAGGTTTTATTTATCTGATTCCCTTAACGGATTGGGTATCTAATATTGTTCCTATGACTAAAAAACAAGGAACGATACGAGTATGTATCGATTATAGGGATATTAATCGAGCTTTTCCTAAAGACAATTATCCAACTCCCTATATCGATCAAATAATCGATGATTGTGCTGACAGTGAAATGTTTTCCTTTATGGACGGATTTTTAGGGTATAATCAAATGAACATACTCCCTGCTGATCAGCCAAAACTAACTTTTATTTGTCCGTGGGGGACATTTGCTTACTGCAAACTACCCTTTGGATTGAATAACGCTGGAGAAACTTTTCAAAGGGCGATGTCTTATGCGTTTCATGACATTAAGCACATTGTGCAACCGTATCTCAATGATTTACCGGCTCATTCATCACGCAGGGCTGACCATCTTACACATTTATGTGCTATCTTTATGAAATGTCGGCATTATCGAATTCGGCTGAATCCACACAAATGTGTTTTTTGTGTTGAGTGGGGTCGTTTACAGGGATTTTTTGTCTCGAAAGAAAGTATTTGCATCAATTCGTCGAAGGTCGAAGCTATTGTCAAATTACCTCCTCCTTCGACTTTACGCCAACTCCAAAGTTTGCAGGGGAAAGAAAAATTTTTACGTTGATTTATTCCTAACTACGTCGAACTTACAAAAGGTTTTACCCGGTTGTTAACACAGAACATTCCATTCTTTTGGGATGAGATCGCTAATCGATATTTTGATGCACTTAAACACGCGTTGACCCATGCACCGTTATTGCATCCTCCCAACTACAACTAGGATTACATTTTATATCTCGCTGCTTCTCATTCCACCATTGGGATGGTGTTAGTTCAGGAAGACGAATCTTATACTGAACATGTGATTTACTATCTTAGTCGAAATCTGCATCCGACTGAGATTAAGTATACACATGTGGAGAAATTGGCTTTGGCAGCTGTTCAAGCTGTCCAACGATTTAGACATTACATATTGTTACGCAAAACAATGGTAATTTTTGATTGCAACCCTATGATGTACACTTTGACCAAACAATTGCTAGGGGGCAAGTATTCCAAATGGATAGTCATCCTGCAGGAATTCAACTTGGAATTTGAAAAATCCAAGGCGAAGAAATCCTTGGTTTTTGCAAAACTAATGTGTGATTTCCCCTCTACTGATACTGAAACTGTGGCAGAGCAGCCCATTACAGACGAATCTCTGTTTCTTATCAGTACTATTGATCCATGGTATGGAGATATTATTGTTTCTCTCCAAACCCAATCTTTTCGGCCTGAAATCTCGCAATCTCAGCGACGGAAGATACGTTTCCAATCCCAACAGTATAATATTATTGGTGATACACTTTATCGTTATGGAGCGGATTCTGTTTTCTAACGCTGTCTTATTCATGAAGAAGTTGAAAAGGTTTTAAATGACTTCCATTCTGGGGCAGGTGGCGGTCATATGTTTGGGTATGCCACAACCCAAAAGATATTGCGCGCTGGTTATTTCTGGCCATCGTTATTCAAAGATTATATTTATGTAGTCCGGAAATGCCACAATTGTCAACTTTTTTATCGTAAGATTCGCGCGCCACCCGCTCCTCTTCATCCCATAATTGTTGTTGGTCCTTTTGCAAAATGGGGTATCGATTTTATTACATGTAACCCTCACTCGGCCAGGGGGCATGCCTATATTATCTTAGCAGTAGATTATGTTACTAAGTGGGCCGAGGCGATGCCTACATTTTTGGATGACGGCAAGACTGCTGCAAATTTCGTATTTAATCACATAATTGCTAGGTTCGGTGTTCCTCAAGCCATTATTACTGATCATGGAAGCCATTTTCAGAATGTCATGATGACTGAACTGACAGAACATCTTGGCCTGCGCCACGATAGTTCCACTCCATATTATCCGCAAGCCAATGGTCTGGTCGAAGCCATAAATAAATTTTTAGTCACCATGATCAGACGAATTATTGGTATTCACAAGACGAATTGGCATTCCATGCTATTTTCAGCACTTTGGGCATATCAAACCTCAGTCAAAACATCAACTGGTTTCACTCCCTTTCAAATCGTTTACAGTTTGGAAGCTGGGTTGCCGATTGAATGTGAAATTCCATCTTTGAAATTAGCCATAGAATTACTCCCAGCTATGTCTAAAGAGGAGAAACGTTTTTTGTATTTGGCTCAATTGGATGAAAATCGGAGAAACGCTGCAATAGCAAACGAGGCTCATGTCAAAAGAGTAAAAGCTCAATATGATAGAAGTGTTACCCCTCGACATTTTCAGAAGGAAACCTAGTCTTAGTTTATGATCAAGCCAACGATAAGCTAGGAGCTGGGAAATTCATGCCCATGTGGCATGGTCCTTTCATTGTTAAGCGAAAACTGGCAAAAGGGGCCTATGAGCTGATAGATTTTGATGGTATCCCTTTAGATAAGCCCAGAAATGGGTTATATCTGAAGCGATATTATGCTTAAACGTGGTATGGAGATCTTTTATTTTTTAGGTTAGATTTATTTACTGCTGGTGTGTCTTAGATTAGAAAGGTGTGCCTAGTTTAGAAGTGTGTTTTATCACTATTCCTGCTTATCTGAGTTTTACTCTTGATATTGCAGATGTCGACGTCTCTTCAAACCTACATTGGTTTTGCTGATGGTGCTTGTCGTAGTACACGGAACATTTCTTCCACAGATTGGGTTATCTATTCACCCTCTGACGAGTTAGTTTCCATGCATGGGGTAAGCCTTGGTCAAACAACGAATAACATTGCCGAGTATAGTACAGTGATTGAGTTATTATCTAAGTCCATATCATTTGGGATTCGGAGTTTGATTTTGAGGTTGGATTCTGAACTTGTTGTATTACAGCTTAACAGGGTTTATGCCATTAGAAATCCAGTGTTGTTACGGTTATTTTTAAGAGTTTGTCTCTTGGAACGTGAATTTGACTACATTGAATATCAACATATTCCAAGACATTTAAATACATTAGCAGACGCAGTTGCTTCTAGTATGATAAATCGACATTTGCAGTGATCAAAACAGTAAAACAAATAACATTCATAACATGTATACAGATAGCTAGTAAATAGTGATATATCATAGGATAGAAGTGTTTTCAAAAAATATACATCGTCTTCGATCATAGGTTGGAAACACCTTATGATCGGAAAATGATAACACAAAAAGTCAAAAATATGAGTCTACAACACGATCATCCCATCACTAATGGTGATCACGATAAGAAACCACTGCCCGAGCCACCCGGCACAGGAACCTCCTAAAAGGTCCTGGAACACCAATCACGTATCTCTGCAATCTTAGTGGAATGTCATCTATGTCTGTATCCAGAATGTCTAGAGTCAAATGCTCTAGATGATGCTCTAAATCAGTCAAGATTTCTGCTGATTGGCCTGCTGGAGCTGGTGCGACTGCAACTGGTTGTCTTCTTTCATAAGGTTGGAGATGGGCTGGTCGCCGTGGGCCCACATCTGTATTCAAAAAACTTTTGGTTATGAATTTTCAAGACGATTTAAAAAATAAAATAAAATTTAGAACTTAGAAACTGTTGAAGAAATATTTTTTACCTGAGTCATCCCATTGTTCCCCTGCTGGGAGAGTCATCTCTCGGTCGTTGGGGAAATCTATCTTGGCGTATGGAAATTCCTCTATGACAAAAGGTTGGTGATCCAGCCAACGAAAATATGAAGAAGGAAATCTAACAATCTCAGCACCCTCAATACCGTGACGGGCCATCAGTGCGGACCAACGGACCATCCTAGGTTCTCTAAGTCGACTGGCATCAACAAGGATACTCTGTGGAGCTAGCATCAGAATCCTCTCTAGAGCAAAGGAGACTACAATGGATCCATATCCAAAGTTTTTCAGTTTCCCATTTGTTTCTCTAGTTAGTTGGCCTTTTATATTAGCCAACAAAGCGTCACACCAGTTGAAAATGGTGCCGCGAAAATAGTCCACAGCAATGCACATCTGAGAACCGATAGCTACATGCAATGCTGCACTCCTGCACAGCCTGGTAACAGTAAATGAAATAACTTTCAGCTCGAGACGGATGATAGTTTTTATATCAATCCGTTTGTCCCTGGGGTCTGCTTCATCATTACAGAATTCTTGTTGAAGACTAGCGACAGTCTGGCCACCTGGCCTAGTCCCAAACAAGGAGAGTTTTTCGCCCCTCTTGGACAAACCAGTCAGAAAATAAATGTCCTCCAGCTTGATTTCGAGCTGGTGGCCGCCAATAATGAAACATTGGTCCTGTACGTTCCACCTGTTTACCATCTATGTCAAGAGCTCTACCTGTGCTCTCATGCCTTGGATGGCCCAAAATTTATATAAACCGCACGCTCTTAATCTTTGCATTGTGGGAATATGGAGCATTGCGGCATCATCCACATCCTCGTGTTCATGTTCTCTCCAAATCAACATCTTGTTAATCCTACAATACATAAAAATATAGATTAAAACAATCTAATTTGAAAAATTTTGGGCGGCAAAAGAGAAATTTGAGTTTTAAATTTAAACGCGCGGGGACCGCACTTTACCTTTGTAAACAGTGTGTAGGAATGTACGCGCTCTGTAAGGAAAGTGCGGACCCACGAATTTTTTCCTTGTAGAAAAAATTTGGGGTCCGAAGGTACCATGTGTGTCACCTGTAGACCCCCGCGGGCGATTTTCGAACCATATTTTTCCCTTAAAAATAAGATTTAAAGCCTAAAAACGAATTGTAAACGGATGAAATGCAATATTAAGAGGTTGTGGATTACCTGGGACTGCTGGTTCTCGATTCAATGGAAAAATTTTCCAGAATATTCATAGGAACTCTTTTACCCAAAAGCTTCTACTTTTCACTCTGAACTTGAACGGTAAAAATGAAGTTGAAAAAGTCCTTTTTATAATTTTTTTCGAATAGATGAATTTTTAATTTATTTATTTTTCACTTTAAAAAGGGTATTTTTGAAGCATTTTTACTCATCTTAAACAGGTATGTGTAATGTTTCAAGTTTTTGTGCAGAAATTGGATTTTTCAGGAGAGTTGATCATTTTTCAACAAAGAGCATACTTTTATCACTTTTTCAGACTCTTTCAAAAATTCACGAAAAATCGAAACATTGGAGTCCTCTTTTAAGCCCTTTTCAGACTCTCTAAACATGAAAATATCGCCGAGTACTTGATTGTTCGAACTCGTTAAAGTAAATGAATAATCATCCCTTCAGTATAAGTTTACCTCTTTTACAGACTGAAATGGACTATTTACGAAAAAGGTATACGTTGACTAATTACGGTCAATAGAGTTCTCTCCCACATTATTTTATCCTTTTTTGGGCCTGAGAGACTAAATTTACGAAAAAGTACACCCATGGATTTTTCTTAAGTTTTTTCTTCTGACTCCCTAAAAATGAAAAACACCGAGTTTCTCCTATACTGGACTCGTTAAAATTTAACAGTAAAGGACCTGTTCAATTTTTAAACAGGAACGAACCACTCCTTCTTAGGGTTTGAATCTTAAACTAAGTTGGACTCATCCGAAGGATGAGCTTATAAACAAGCAAATGTTATCCTCCTCAAGCTTGTCAAAAATAAAGAGGTACTTGCCAGAAATGGTGGGGGAAAAGAGAGAAAAACGAACCTGTTTGTTACATTTTGATTATTCAGAAAACCGTTAACCACTCTTGAACACAACACTTTTTGTTCACCTGGGTTGGGAAAATCTTTTACCTAACAGTTAATCAAACCATATTGAATGTTTTCATCCGGTTTCTGGGTATTATCTTTGGGTCAATTGTCACCAAACCATCTGTAGTGTCGTTATGTGTTCAAGAGGACAATTCAAACAAACCATTCATTTGTGAAATATTTGTCTTCCATTTTGAACATCCCTGAGTTAGTCCTTGCCAATATATTTCTTCAAAACTTGATCTATGATTTCGTGTTGTGGGCTTGCCTACGACGGATCACTTTCTATCGACGACAACTCTTTATCTAGGAAGTTGATCCAGAAATCGTCAGTACCTTGAAATCTGCATGCCTCAATGGCAGGTTTCTCGCCTTCGACGACAGGTTACATCATTGACCTTCGATCGAATGATTCCGTGAGATGTTCGACTTCAGCTCATTCATTCACATTTCATGGATTGTACTGGGTACTTTGAGAGCCATTGACATTACTGGTGGTTACTCTCACACTTGTTAACAGTTTACATCATTGATTGGTAATCAAGTGGTTTCTACCATGTTCGACTTCGACACATTCATTCACATGGATAGAATCGTACTAGTTCGAGATGCGGAAATCAAGACCCTGGATCTAGTTTCTACCATCCAGGCTGCGAGGAATTTTGTTATCATTTATACAGTGGACTATTTATAAACAGATGGCTGCATCCATATTGTGTTCACACATGTATATACTGTCATGTACTCAAAATAATTCCTATATCAGAACAGTTGAATCAGTTTTTAGTTATTTTAATTTGAGTATGGGAATGCCTACCTCAGTGATGATATGTATACATATATATTTTTCATTGAATGTTTTTACAGGTGTTGACTAGGGTGACCACAGGATGATCCTTGAAATGATAAAGTACTGCACTCTTCATATATGACAGACTTCAGCATCATCTATTCCAGACTTTGCACTTTAGGGGGAAATCTGTTACACTGAAAATTGTCATCCTGACATTCTGCCGTGTGTATAAGCTCATTATTACTCATACTTATCCCTTTTGCAAGTCTAACATATCAGTTCCTCATGTCAAGCCTTGAAAATCAGAAAAAATTCCGAAAAGTCTCCTAAACTTTGGTGTCGCACTTTCTGGCTATCTTGCCTGCGGTCCTGCACCCAATGTTCAGCTTTCCTGCGTTCCTGAACTAAATTTATCTTTGTTATAGGTGCATACCCCTATAATATTAAAAAGGCACAAGTAAATCCCAAAAATCTCAATTAAAGTAAATTCTGGAAGCTTCTAGAATGGATCTTGCGGTGGCAGAACCGCTCTTGTGAGGTGCATGAATCCCTTACGTTATGGAGCTAACCCCTTGATGTGAGGAGCTTATCCCTTTGAAGGAGGATTCTATCCCTTCATACTTGGAACATAAAACCTCCTCTTTTCCACTATAAAAAGAGGCATTGGGTAGCCTCAAAGGGAGTTCAAGCTTTTAGAATATTTGAAGTTAAGTGCTGTTGAGATTTAGACTCAGTTAACTAAGACTTTTGTGAGGAGAGATTGCATACCTCTATTTGTCTTGGTTGGAGGAGTGCATAGCTTATCAAAGTAAAGGAGACTCCTACTTCGGACCCCGGAAAGTCCTGTGCAACATCAAGGCTCAGGTTGTAAGGATTTTCTTCTTTTGAAATTAATAAAAATATACTCATTTTTCTCAATAAGCTTTCAATCAATGGTTTATTTCATAGATTCCTTGATCACTATGATAAGCATGGTTTATGATGATTTCTATACAGGTGCTATGTAATATTTTGCTTGTTTGTGACTGTAGGTTTACGAGGAAAACTCCTTTAAGCGTGCGAGGGATAACAACAACTTCAAACAAGAATTGGACGAACGGTAAGTCTTTTACACCTATATAGAGCTTTTCATAGATCATATATGCTTAGAGAAAGATTAGTCTGTTTGGCTATTTTTTGCTAGATACTTTTAGTACTAGGGAGATCGGCCTTGTCCGCAAGACGGATTAATCCATACAACAACAAGCAGTGTAGGATCTGATGTGCTTCCCAACATCCTTTCGAAGGTTTGGCCAATAGAAATACTTCTGCAGTACTGCTACTATTTTCTCGACCCCGAAATGCTCAGCGAGTCGACTGTAGTGTGCTTCCCATATCATCTTGGCATGCTCACTTGAAGGAACACAAAGGTGTCCCAGGTGACATAAAAGTGCATCTTGGAGGTGAAAATTTGGAACTTGCGTACCCCTCAAGAGTGCCTTGTAAGTGTGGCTGAATTCTGGGTCACTCTCGTAGAGAAGCGGTCAATCAGAAGTCTCGTGCCCACAAGAGTTGAGAACGGTGGTGAGCGCCATGATCGGTGGTCGGCTGAGGCAGTCTGCAACATTATTGGTGCTACCCTTCTTGTACTTGATGTTTAAATGAAACTGTTGCAGATATGTGGACCACTTCTGATGGAAATCATTCTACAACTTCCCTTGTGTTTGTATGAACTGCAGGGGCCAGTGGTCTGTGTGGATGATTGTTTCCTTCCCCAAAATGTAATGCTTCCATTGTCGACAAGCTTGCATAATGGAATAAATTTCTTTGTCATAAGTGGGATACTTGCGAACTGTGTCAGACAATGTCTCGTCGTGATATGCCACTGGATGTCCCTATTAAGTAAGAACTACCCCAATAGCATAGTCAGAGGCATCTGTCTCGATCTCAAATGGCTGTTGCAAGTGAGGTAGTGTAAGCACTGGGGCAGAACAGAGGCGATTTTTCAATTCTGTGAATGGATTTTGTTGAGGTTCCGACCAAAAGAATTTTTCTCTCGCTCCTCCCTTGGTGACTTGACTCAAGGGCCAATTGATATGAGAGAATCCCAACACGAATCTACGGTAGAAATTAGCAAGACCCAGAAAGTTGCGAAGCTCTGTTATAGTGGATGGGGCTGGCCAATCCAGAATGACTTGAATCTTGGTTGGATCCACATGCACCCCCCTTTCATCAATAATGTATCCCAGATATTGAACCTGGGTCATGCCAAAAGTGCACTTCTCCAAATTGGCACACAAATTGTGTTGCCACAGTGTTTGGAGGACTTTTCGGATGTGGTGGAGGTGCTCTTCCCAAGTCTGGCTGAAGATCATAATGTCATCCAAGTAAACCACTACAAATGAGTTGGTGAATGGCCGCAAGATGTCGTCCATCAACCTCATGAAGGTTTCGGGAGCATTCGTCAACCCGAAAGGCATGACCAGCCATTCGAAAAGGCCTTCCTTGGCTTTGAAGGCAGTCTTCCACACATCGGAGGGTTCAATTGGTACCTGGTGATACCCAGAATTCAAGTTGATCTTGCTGAAATATTTTGCACCTTTGAGTTGATCCAGAAGGTCATCAATCCATGGGATCAGGTACCTATTCCGGACAGTGATCTTGTTCAGCGCCCGATAGTCAATACAGAGTCTCCACGTCCCATCCTTCTTTTGTACCAACACGATTGGGCTCCCACAGGGAGATGAACTTGGTTGGATGTGACCTTTCTGCAGCAGCTCCTAAATCTGCCTCTTGATTTCATTTTTCTCCAAAACAGAGTGCCGATAGATCGTTCCATTGGGTAGCGGCGCACCTAGGGTTAGATCAATCGGGTGCTTGACCTGACAGTGTAGAGGAACCCCTATGGGTGAGGTGAAGATGTCCCCATACTCCTCCACAACCTTATCCATTTGTTGTTGTTGTGCAGAGGAGTCCTGTCTGGAGGTCGTGGCCACAGTCTTCTTCTTGCCCTAGGCACGTATCATCAGGAAAATGAATTTCCTGGTTTGGGAAATGAGCTTACTGCATTATTTTGCAGTAACCAAAAAGATAATGGTAGGAGGTGGTACCTCTGGTATCCTATACAACTTATTTCCCAAAGTAACAATAACAGTGCGAGGTCGAGACTCATACACAGCATGACGCTTCCACAAGTATGGTTTTCCTAATAATACATCAGAAACATCAATAGGAGAAACGTCACATAATACCTCATCCGTGAAGGGCTTGATGCTATAGGGAAGGCGGCACTGCTGGCTGACGCGGAGATCTCATCCTTGGTGAAGCCACCCAATGGTGTACGGATGTGGGTGAGCTATGGTCGGCAAGCCCAACCGCTTCATGGCGTCTGCTGAAATGAGGTTTTTTTGTCTTCCATTGTCGACAATGAACTATACCGGGGAGCCCTTTACCCACATCTGGGAGTGGAAGAGACGTTCCTCCTTCTCTAGATCTTCCGGTTCCTCCTTCTGGATCTTCGTAGTGGAAACAATGGCGTTGGGCTCCGCATCAATAATATATTTCCCTTTATCATTCCCCTTGTCAGGTTATGATTTAGAGTTAGCGCCTGCATTTGACTCAGAAGCCCTCATCTCGGCCACCAGTGATTGCTTGGCCTGACACTCACTTGTGTTGTGAGTGGAGCTCTTATGGAACTCACACCACTTTCCCGTGTCTTTCTTTGGCTTTGCAGTGTTGTTATTTTCTTGTGGCTTCGACAGGTTGTCTTGAGTCGCCATGCCTTGGATCTGTCCTTTGTTCTGTGGTTTGGGAGCACCTTTCCCTTGCTTTTGATTCGCAGATCCAAAGTCTTGCTTCTTCTGTTTGAATTTCTGCTCAATCTTGGCAGCATACCGGTATGCCATACCAAGTGAGGAGATGTCGAGGAACTCCATTTCCTCCTGAATTTATCTATACAGACAACTACGATACTTTAGCACCAAATGTTTCTCTGAATCTTTGATAGCCAACTTTGTGCACAGGGTACGGAACAGATTCGTCAGCTCATGCACATCTTGATCCCTTTGTTGTCGCAACATGGTCCATTGTATGTACTTGTCCTCATAGCTCCCCATGGGATAGTACTGTTCCTTGATGGTGTGTCGGAAAGAATTCCAAGTGGGTACGGTCGAGAACAAAGAGGGTTCTGTCTCGTCCTTTTTCTCACAGTGGGTTTCCCACCAGTCCTTGACATGGGGGGCAGCTTTAAGGAGTGCAAAAATAATCTTCTCCCAGTTGGAAAAGTCATGAACCGAGAAATATCCTTCTAATAGATTAAACCATCTATCTACGGCATCTGCATCTATTTGAACCTCAAATATGGGAATGTCAAAATTTACTTGTACCTTAAAAGGAGTTGCACCTCCAGAGTGGCTGCTAGATGTAGATGCGCTGCCGATGGGCAGTCGTTGAAGGATTTGGGAAAATTTATCCATCATCGTGTTCCTTGTTTTTCGAGGGCCTCCTCGAGAAATATTTTGATAGGATATCCTGTTCCCTCATCTTTCTTTTTTTCCCCATGGGCGTCCGTCGGGGTTTGTGAGGCTGATCTTGAAAAGGTTCCACCAGATTGAGCCCTAACTCCTTATACCTCGACCTCGTTGGGGACATGCAAAGAAGGATTGAGAAAAAGCAGACCACTCTGATACCACTAATCCGAATTTATGCAGGAATGAAACAGAATAAACATATAACCATAAATACAAAGATGCAGCAGAAATAACACTTCATTTCATTAATATCAAAGAACTAAAATTCACTTACAGACATAATAGAAATAAACTAGCTAGGGCACTGGTAGCTATCTTTGAGAAGAGATGCGGCGGACATAGGGCTTTGAACTGAGTTAAAATGAGGCTGAAGGGCCTATTTATTATTTACAAACAGTGGAAAACCCTAAACATCCAAAACCCTAACCCTAGGAGATGAAGCGCGAAAACTATGGGCCTCGTTTGGGTAAATTGGTGTTTCAACTTCCCGGGGACGTAAATTTGGCATACGATCTCCGTTTGACATGAACCATACCTCCTTAGAAAGATCTATCCGAGGACTATAAATTTTGAGTGAGAAACATCGGTCCATGGACCCATGTTTCTCCCAGTTTTCCCAAAAAACATTGTTTAGGGCCTCAAAACAGCTCCGGAAGTTCAGGACCTGAAAAACTACTAACAATAGTAAGTTGTGCCGAAACTGAAAAACTGAAAGAGATAATGGTGGGGCCCCAAGTGGAATAGGCGGGTGACCACCAATATCCACCTGGATCATACACCTTGAAATCCTTCAAAGCCTTCACCAAAGAAAAATCTTTATTTTCCATTATGTTATATTTCAAAGCAACATCCTTTAAACCCATACTAAAAAATGCTACATGGTGCTCATGATCCTCCTGATTTTTCTGCATCAATATTGCTACCAATAGTGTGCTCTGAGGAAAAGGAGAAAACGATGAAATATTTTGTGTAATTGGGACTAGCCAAAACATGAGCATGAGTTCAAGCTGACTTTACCTCATTAAATGACCTCTTTTCTTCAACAATCCATTCAATTTCACTGTATTTTCTTAACATATTTGTCATGGCCGTTATGATATAAGCGATATTTAGAATAAACTGAATTAGAAAATTGACTCTCCTAAAAAACGATTGTGCCTCTTTTTTATTCCTTGGGGTATCAATCTTCTGGAGTGCCTCAATTCTACTTTGGTCAATTCTAATGCCATCCTTTGAAATTCTGTGACATAGCAACTCACCTTATTCCATTCTAAAGAGGGACTTCTTTAGGTTTAAAGAGATACCATATTTCCTGCACTTCTCAAAGAAAATATTCAAATGCTCCAAGTGATATTCATCAAATTTAGAAAACACAATAATGTCATCAAGATAAATAACAATAAACCTATCTTTTTCATCTTCAAAAGAAATGTCCATAGCCCTATGAAATTTTTCCCTTGTATTCATAAGTCCGAAATGAATTTTACAGACATGAATGCCCCCCATGGTGTAGTGAAAGTTTTTTTGTCCTGATCATTAAAATGTACCAAAATATGATTGTACCTAAAAAAAACCATCAAGTAATGAAATACTCCTGGAACCAACTACCCGTTGCAATATGTGATCCATTTAAAGAAAGGGGTAATTATCTTTGAGGGATACCTTATTAAGGTTTCTAAAATCGCCACACAATATTATCTCTCCTTACCTCTTCCTTAGTGGGATTAATTTTGATATCCATTTATAAAACCTTAAAGGGACAATAATATTCGCATCAAATAGTTTCCTTACCTCTTTTTCAATTTGGGGCATCAATATAGGGTTGAATCTCCTCATCTTCTGCTTAAAAGGCCTATGATATTCCTTGATAGGAATGGTGTGTTGAATAATAATTTTGTCATAGGCCTTTATGTCCTCGTATCCCCATGCAAAGACATCAAAATACTCTTTCATTAAATCAATATATTTTTGCTTCTATTCAGAAACTAAAGATTTGGAAACTTTCACTATTTTAGGTTTGTCATCAATCCATATGTTAAAATATTCCACCTTGGTCTCAGTAGGTATTATTTTAGGCTTATGAGCCACATAATTGAAATCAAGCAATTCCTGTAGTGGGACTAAGCCTCTCAGAATCAAAATAACTTTTAGTTGTAAAAATTCAAGGTCTGATTCATGACTATCCAAATTCTCCCTGGTCTTATTTATGTAAAAATTTTCTCCATCATTATCAAAACTATTTCCTTCATAAATGTGTAGATTTAAAAATTCTCCTTTCACTTGCAGAAAAATGTCCAACTGTTTATCATTATCAAAAAATTGCCAATATATTATATTTCTCGGGACAACTGGCCTATGTTTAACCTCAATTTCATACTTCTTATTCAGATAAATAGGCATATTAAATGCACTTTCCGAGGTATCCAACACATCAACAATTGCGTTATGATCTTTTGGAATCATAGAAAAATTGTATTCTGGAAAACGTTATAGGTAATATAAAACACCATTTCTATATCCCTCATTCTAGGGTTTGGTTGAATACTCACCTTTAATTTTCTTAATGATCAGTTCTTAGTCTCCATGAACTAAAATACTTTTGGCTCCAAACCTTTTCAATAGATGTAGCCCCAAAATCAGTGCCTTGTATTCAACAACATTGTTGGTACATTCAAAAGAAATACTATAAGAATAGGTCTTTGATTTTCCCAATTTTGAGCTCATAATTGACATACCAGCTTTAGCCCCTTGCTTACTAACTGATCCATCAAAATCCATATTCCACATTCCTTCTTCATCACCATCAGGTTTTGATTTTTTTTACAACATTTTATCTTCATTCCTTTTTGATTTGATGTACGTATTTTGAGCATAGTCTTCCAAACATATATCATTGTATAGTATGAATGAATCCATATATGAATGCACATAATAAAAATGATAATTATGTGTTTTTTCTTGACTTCTTACCATGTACTTCATGGGAGTCTCCCTATACAACTTCCTTGGATGTCTGAACACTGGGATATTGTCATATGACATTTCCATCTAAAGAGATCCCTTCAATTTTCCACCCCAAGATCTCGATAACATCATACCATACTTTGGTGGGATGTCATCAACAACTACATCCATAACTACACTCTTGGCTAGAATTTGTGTGAGAGTGACACATAAATATTTTATCAAACCAAGACACTTTACCTTGCTTGAGTCAAAAGAAAAAATGTTTCTGTATGACTTGTTTATATCCAAGCAAGCTTTTCCATTATCACTTTAGGCATTAAATTGTGTGAAGCACCTGAATCTAACATGGAATTATGCAATATCAAATCATGTATATTAAAACTGACATAGAGCGGTGTCACATTACCTTCATGTGGACCTCCTTCAACTTATGGACTAAAAAGCAATTCCAGGTGATCATCATTTAAATTGACAGTGTCTGACACTTCTCCCACCTTCAATGCCTTTAAAATTTGAGTCTTATATACATCCTTATTAATAAATTCAACTAATGGAACATAAATTTTAATCTTGGATTTCTCATTTTCAAGACCAAAATATGTTTGACTCCTTTCTACCTCCTTAGCAACTATATCTTTATTTTGAGGAATTTCCTTGGGAAGACCTACCTTTTTCTGACTAGTGGAAGGTATATTAGCCTGTACCTTTTTAGTAGAGTTTATTGGGACTTTCCTATTCCTAAAATTATATTGTTTGTGGACATCCATAATAGAATTATGGTAACATTTTTTGTAGTCTTCCGATTCTGCATGAATGATATATTTTTTTGATTGTAAGAACAAATCCTATTCTTCCTTTGTCAAGAAAATATTATCTACCTCTCCCTCACCAAACAGATTAATCTGATCATGTTCTTGTTCCTCTACTTCCACATACTCTTGTTCTGCATATTTCTCTTGAAAAGGAGGTTTGATTTGTTGTTGGTATGTTGGATTTCTTTGGTCCCTCTGCTTAATTTGAATCTGTTATCTTCTAAAATTAGGATTTTTGATTTGAGGACCTCCTTATGGTTCGCTTGAAACAACCTTATCTGTCAGAGTCATTTTCTCCATCATATTCTCCATGGTTTTCACCAAAGTGTCCAACTTAATATCTGATGATATATAAGGTTCCTCTTTGATGCTTACCCTCTTTTTAGTCTTCATCTTGGCTTTCTTGGCTAGAAATTTTGCATCTACACTGACAAAATTATTTTGCACATCCTCCAGGGTAGCTGGGCTTCCTTATCTTAATTGGTAGGCCATGTTAGAATCAAATCCAATTGGATAGAGAAGTAAGGCAAAAGGTAGCAGAGGCTTTATTTCTATCGGGATAGAATTATAAACATTATTGAATCTATTTGATTAATCCTGCACCGATTCTCCTAGAGCTATCTTCAAATTTTTATATTCTACTATAATTTGAAGAGGGTTCTTTTTGACATCCCATCGAGAAAGGAAAAGTTGAATAAATTATTGAATATCCACAATACTTCATGCTACCAGAACTCTGTACCATTTTCTAACTTCCCCTTCCAATTTTTGAGCAAAAAGCCTCACCTTGACATCATCATCATCAACTTCTTCGAGGTATGCAAAGTCATTCATTTTATCTATGTGTTGTTGTGTTGTAGTGGATCCAGTTCAATCAAATTGAGGTATGAAGTGCCCATAGTTATGTGGCATAGAATTTAGTGGTTCCTACAATATCAATAGGGCATAACGAGCTACCATGTTTGTGATATGAGAGGTAGATGTACTTATCGTTGTGCTTGATGATGAGGGTGGCAGAGTTGGTGAAATTGTGATCTCCTAAGTTGGTGTAAAGGGAGGAGTATATACAATAGATGTAATAGGGAAAGAATAATGTGAAGGGATCAATAGGGAACACAATATGTAGGAAAAATATACTGAAATATGAATGATTTTTCAGTAGCCTTATGCAGCTGATTGACCAAGTGCTTAATTTTATGAAATTTCCGCAAAATGTATTTATCAGACTTTCGAATGCCAATTTTATGTGTTGGGATATATGGTTTTATTTTATATTCATCAAGGACTATCTTAGACACAAAATATTCAAATTTGGATCTAAAAATGATTTTCTCAAATGAAAAATCAAATTCAATGCCTTCAACTGTTACAATACTTTCAGGAAGGGTGTAGTATCTCTATAAAGGACTTTTAATTTCTTCACCTTCTTAAAAATTCTTCTTTATAAACATTTTTCAACATCACTTACAAATTCAGGGTGATCAGGATATGAATGTGATCTTGTATGGATCTTTCTATAAGCCAAATTTATAAGAAAATAAAACTGATCATAGCTAGGCCTAAGCACAACTTATAGGTGAAAATTTCAGCTTAATGATTCCTAAATAACTGTCACCCACAAGAACTAGGATTAAGCTTTTCAAATAATGATTTTACCAGGGAAATTTTAGCTTTCTCTCCCCAGAAATGGTGCCAGAAT
The DNA here is from genome assembly GCA_034641835.2 of Pinus albicaulis. Lineage (NCBI taxonomy): Eukaryota > Viridiplantae > Streptophyta > Pinopsida > Pinales > Pinaceae > Pinus > Pinus albicaulis. The sequence continues at coordinate 1,084,217,155 of CM076579.1, read as the reverse complement.
GTTATCACTCCGTAATTTCCCTAGGATGGAAAGAGAAATTTCAGAGGTAACCACAAAACCACTTTTAGGCCAAAATGTAGCCCTTATATCCTTAGAGAGGCCTATCTCACTTAGGTTTCTCAACTAATCGGATATTATGCTAGGTATAGTGCTCAATAATATGTGATTTTCAAACGTCTATTGATGAGAAAATACACATATCCATTGGGCATGGAGTCATGTCAAATTAATTATTTGTCGAGTGATATGATGAAGAGAGAAAGGGTTTCTCCACAAGGGAAAGGTAGGAAGTCTTGGTGGCCAAATTAATTCATTGTAGGAGAGTGAGTGTGAGGAAATATGGATTCAACACAAAGAGTGTCAAACTGCAGATAAATTTTGAATGTTTCTTTAAGAGGAAAACGTAGATTACTTGGAAAAAATAAATCGGAGCGTCGTTTAGATGAATTCATAGTTAAACATCTAGTTTTTCCAAGAAATAATATATACATTAAATATATGTAAACACATCAGAAAATCTCACAATAATTAATAAGCACAACACCATCAATATCTGACACATGAATCCCTGCAAATCACCTTCTATCTTTTATTCATTCACTAGCAAATTTTTTAGAGAATACAATGCACAAACGTTTGTTTCTCTATAATCTGACTAACACAACCATTTACTATGTTTTTCATCTATATATACATCATGAATTTCAATCTACCACTCTAGGTGGTTGAAATTTTGAACAAAACAAACTTATAACTAGATAAATCAAATTTTTAGTCCATATACTTAAAAATAAGTGGGTTTACTTACAACCAAGTTATGCCTAAAACGTCACCAACTTGGAATATTTGCAAATAAACATTAAATACACCTTTTAATACAATATGACACCTATCCACATGATCCAAACTACTTCTAGAAACCAAAAATTTGAAATATGAAGTGAAATGGTGTTGATTCTCCACTTTCACAGCACATGTAATATCCCAAAATAGGGAAAATCTAAAATGTTAGGAATATGTTATAGTATTCCTAAATTGGAGATCCAGCAATATATAAACAAAAAATGGAAATAGCAGTGAAAAAAATCATACCAAAATGTATGGAAACTATGGAGCCATTTTATTATACATATCAGCAGCAAATGAGTACAATAGAAGTGTGCATAACTCAAATAAGCAAGGAAAATGAGCCTCCCATGAATACATATGCCAAAAGATGGAATGCTACTACATAGCAGAGTGTTTATGGATCAAAACTGTGCAGTCATAGACAGAGCACTACTACAGGAAATAAAAAACATCATAGATCTGCATACATAGGGCTCATATAATAGTGGGAGAGAAGATCTGAGCTCCCAAAGACTATTTCAAGTCCATCCTGGAAGGGTTGGCTGAAATATGCAAAACTGCAGAAATGCCAGAGTTGCAGGGTAGTAGTTGTAACTCAACAACTGGAACTGGATGGAGATGACTGAAGATGCTGTATTAGATAAATAAACCTCCTCCAATGATCTCTCAAGTGAAAGGCTGATCCTATCACTGAAGATCTCACCCTCCAATAATCGTGCAAGCCCTCACTGCAATTGCACACTGAAAATAACGCAGTCTAGAGAAAGGATTGTGCTGTAGGTGAAAGGGAATGTGTTGGTCAAGTGCCAAAATCTGAAATAAGCTCTAGAATATTCCTCACTGGTGTTCCAAAGGAAAGAAATCTTTCTCCTTTGAAAAACAAGCCCTGGAAGTGGTGTTGTCAACCCTCCACTGCAACACCCCGCAACACAACGTTTCCTGCTACAGGAATAACGCTGTAGTTGAAGGAGGAAGCTTGGTTTCAAACCTAAATGTGGAGAAATGAAGTGTAAGCTCCTTCAAGAAACCTCTTTTGAAAGGAGAACGAATTCCTAAACAAGAAATCCTTGTGCTAAGAAGCACCACAACTCTGCTAAACAACAGGAGAATGCACAAAGTCTGAACAGATCAAGAAATCAATAATACATAACATGAATAACAATGGCTGCCTTGCCCTAATTTTAAACAAGTGAAAGCCCTCTCTCCATGGGTCCCACTCATTAGGGTTTCCTTCACCAAATAACCCTCTTCCCATTCATACTGTGTTGTCTATCAAAGTGTTCTCCACCTCCTATCACAACGTTGTTGACTTGGTCAAACTTGACCTTGTCTTCGTGCAAATGTCCTCTTTCACACTTGAGGGTGTGAAATCCCGCTCTTATGAATATCCTCTTTCATACTATGAGGGATTTCATTCATTCTTCTGCAATGTATGGGGCTCCTTACCCATTTATTTACCTCCTATGTGTAGACAGCAAAATTTAACATTCCATTTATCGGTGTGCTAAAGTGGGAATATTACAGTCGCTCCCGTCCCAAATGTTGCTTGTCCTCAAGAAACTGCAAAGATAAAACTAAGGGGCCTTCTTGAGGCATTAGGTATGATAGGAATTTGGATCTACCATCCCCATATGAAGATCCCATCCCCAATAAATCATCCATACAAAAGGAATTACCTCCCAACATCGCAACTCATACAAATTATCCTCCACCTTGAGCTCCTGCAATGTAGGTGGGATGAAAATCTGATCTTCGTAGAAAAAATAGTCTACCCCGTGTTGTCCTTTTCTCCACTTAAGATAAGTATAGAGTGTCTGCTGATCCTGGGCTGCAATAATGCTACCCTCAAGTGGCAATAAGAAGATTGGATCCTCAAAGATCTCCTCTCCAAAATTATGAATCATGCTGGCCCAAATATCCCCATATATGATGAGTTGGAAATCATCATCATATGGCTTCACATAAATAATATGGCTCACCTCATAAGGACACAAATTTTTTTCTACAGTGGCCATACCATCTCCCATGCTCCCCTTAGAACATGTAGTGCAAAAAGTGTGGGGAATTTCTCCCTCAAAGGACACATCTACCCAATGTGTCTCTCCTCCAATTATGCTCCCAAGAAAAGTAATTTCATTAGCAATAAAGGGAGCCATGATGAGAATCATGCTTTCTACCATATGTAGTAATGGAGAAGGAAAATGGTCCCTCAAATGCAACCAGCGCAGCTTGACCCTCAACTACAATAGAGAATGAAAAAGAGTGTGGTTTCTCAACCACTTGCTTGCTGCCCCATTCTCCTCATGTGTTTGGAGAAATTGAATGATGTATTGTGCAAGGTGAGTATGTTATCCACAAGAAATATCCTCCCCAAATCCTCCTAGGGAGTGATCATCTATAGTGGCCTTAAGTAGACCATGAAATCTAGAAGGAAGAATATTCCGCCTTTGAGAAAATTCCTGCACATATATGGTTAAGAGATGCATACCCATATACAAACTATTATGCAAATCAACAATACCCTTACCATATGTCTTGCTCATACAAATGGAGTGGCTCATATATGAGTCTCCTCTAATCATCAAAGAGAAAAGAGTTGACTATACTAACTCCTCCATTTCCATATGATCCATGCATCTCCTCATATGCTGATATATCTCCTCCTCAAAACCCTTCAAAAAATACCCCTCCATGATGGTGTGGTATGCTCTCATAGAACAAGTGTGGCTGAAAAGGAAATCCTCATGAGCTACTTGTAGCAAATTCTCCTTGAGATTGGAAGCTCCAAATAAGAATATCCTACCATGATAGTAGATGACCCCATCTTTGACTGAGTATCCATCCTCATGCAACTGGTCATCCAATATCATGCAAGTGAAAAGATCATTGGAATACACCACCAACAGCTGGGAGTTCCAATATGGATCTATCCTCCATAGTGACAGCACTGATGATCTCTCATGAAGAACATATGTCATATGGTCATCCTCCTCTTTGACATCTCTCATGCCAAAGATGCAAGTTGGAAGGCTTCTATCCTTCCCCTACTGCTTCTGCCACGGCGCAAAATTTGAAATGAGAGTGGGTAAAGATGATGTTGAGAGAATGCCTCTCTCCTCCTTGAGTCTACCTAAGACTCTCAACACTGTACAATGACCTCATAAGGTCTCCACTCCTCTAAAATAAATGAATGGTGCCTCAAAATGTGAAGCATCTCTCATCATTTGTTGATCTGGTGGTCTCCTTGGTGAAATGTCTCCATGCAATAAGACATCATCATCAAGAGTAGACTGCATTTATGAATGGATATACTTATCCTTACTTTCATTGCGCAATCCAGTCTCCCTCTTAGGTGCATAAACCTTATGAAGTAGACATGGGTGTGTGCTCCTCATCACATGATGCTGGTCATCCTCCCTATCCCCTTCTTATAACTCCATAGTTCTATAGCTCATCATCAATGGCACCTGTAAAACATGAGTTGTGCCTTGATCTCCACACATGAGATCCTGGGGACTTCCTTGTAAAGATACAAGAATCCCTCTAGTTGGAGCAAGGGATCCTCCTTCCTGTGCATGAGGTGCTAAATCAACTACATATCTAACAGCGTTGTTGCCATTAGCCTCCTCAACATGAATGGGAAACCCCCCAATGATTGGATCCTCTTTTGGAAAAGGGATCTCCTTGCCTTCTTGTGCCAAAATACAAGATGAAGGTCTTACCTCTAGCAAAGTATAATGCAACATATCAGCCTCCTCTATGGTTTTCTGAAGTGGTTTTGAGTCTATGGTTTCCTCCATCACATGCAAGGGTTTTTCTTGTTTAAATTTTCCTGTCTCCTCCACATGTGTTTCAGAATTATTCCTACCAAATATTTCCACCAAATTTTTAATGAACTTTGCATAGGAAGAATGATTTGCATTATTTAAAGAAAAGGACTCAAATATCCACCATGCATAAGCCTTACCTCCAAAATGAAATGCTGTTACTCTGGTGGCTTCATCTTCAGAAATTTGATGCTACTGCAAGAAGGTGTCTAGCTCCTCCACCCAATTCTTGGTTGAACAAGTAGGTGAACCATCAAAGGTAGATAGAAGAAATCTACCCACATTATGCTACTTGCTCCTCCTCACCTTGATCTTGAAAAACTCTAGAAAAGTGATATGATCTCTAAACTTCTGAGTTTTAGATTTATACTCATGCAAGAAACCACTAAGAGTTCCCATCTTAGGCATTCCTTCTTCTTCTCTCTCCCTCATGGCCAAATTGGGCATGTGATTGGGCTGTGCATCATAGGGTGTGGCTGCATGCTCACACTCCCCATAAGAAAATCTAGAGATTGATTCAAATTCAAACCCTCTTGGAGATTCTTTACACATCTCCTCCCTCATCTTCTTGAGATCTACATGAATGCTCTGCAAAGTTTGAGACAGAAACTTTGGAAGTTTCTCCTCCTTTCTTCCTCCAAAGAATGGAGTCTTCTTTTTCATCATCTCTTCTTCTTCTTGTATTCTAAATAGCATAGTGGCTGAGATCCACAGGCTGTGCCAGAAATATGATTTGATACCACTGTAATATCCCAGAATAGGGAAAATCTACAATGTTAGGAATATGTTATAGTATTCCTAAATTGGAGATCCAGCAATATATAAGAACAAACTAGAAATAGCAGTGAAAAACATCATACCAAAATGTATGGAAACCATGGAGCCATTTTATTATACATATCAGCAGCAAATGAGTACAATAGAAGTGTGCATAACTCAAATAAGCAAGGCAAATGAGCCTCCCATGAATACATATTCCAAAAGATGGAATGCTGCTACATAGCAGAGTGTCTATAGATCAAAACTGCGCAGTCGTAGATAAATAACTACTACAGGAAATAAAAAAAATCATATATATACATACATATGGCTCATATAATAGTGGGAGAGAAGATCTAAGCTCCAAAAGACTATTTCAAGTCAATCCTGGAAGGATTGGCTGAAATATGCAAAATTGCAGAAATGACAGATTTGCAGGGTAGCAGCTGCAACTCAAGAACTGGAACTGGATGGAGATTACTAAAGATGTTGTATCAGATAAATAAACCTCCTCCAATGATCTCTCAAGTGAAAGGCTGATCCTATCACTGAAGATCTCACCCTCCAATAATGCTGCAAGCCCTCACTGCAATTGCACACTAAAAATAACGCAGTCTAGAGAAGGGACTGCGTTGTAGGTGAAAGGAATGTGTTGGCCAAGTGCCAGAATCTACAATAAGCTCTAGAATCTTCCTCACTGGTGTTCCAAAGGAAAGAAAGCTTTCTCCTTTGAAAAACAAGCCCCGGAAGTGGTGTTGTCAACCCTCCACTGCAACACCCTACAACACAACGTTTCCTACTACAGGAATAACGTTGTAGTTGAAGGATGAAGCTTGGCCTAAAACCTGAATGTGGAGAAATGAAGTGAAAGCTCCTTCAAGAGGCCTCTCTTGAAAGGATAAGGGATTCCTAAACAGGAAATCCTTGTGCTAAGCAGCATTACAACTCTGTTAAATAGCAGGAGAATGCACAAAGTCTAAACAAACCAAGAAATCAATAATACATAGCATGAATAAAAATGGCTGCCTTGCCCTCCTTTTAAACAAGTGAAAGCCCTCTCTCCATGGGTCCCACTCATTAGGGTTTCCTTCACCAAATAACCCTCTTCTCATTCATACTGATCTGTCTATCAAAGTGTTCTCCACCTCCTATCCCAGCGTTGTTGACTTGGTCAAACTTGACCTTCTCTTCGTGCAAATGTCCTCTTTCACACTTGAGGGTGTGAAATCCCACTCTTATGAATATCCCCTTTCATAATATGAGGGATTTCATTCATTATTCAGCAATGTATGGGCCTCCTTACCCATTTATTTACCTCCTATGTGTAAACACCAAAATTTAATATTCCATTTAGCGGTGTGCTAAAGTGGGAATATTACAGCACATCAACCAGTTTCACAACAAGTTGAAGTATCCCTTCATGATCTGTATGGTTGCATCCCTCTCCTAAAAAAATGGGGCAAATGGGTATCCATGAAATATCTCTATCATTGTACTAAACCTCTGTGACATAATTCATAGTGCTTGTAGACCACCTCATGGACTATCCCCCACTTTCGCAGTGAAACCGTCATCTTCCGCAGCGCCTTTAAAATTCTAAGCATATGATGGATTTATTCTGATATAAAATTCTGTAGGAATCATGTAAGTGTTATGAAAATCATATAACTCCCCACATGACAATCAAAACTTCAAAATTTCACTATCTCACCAGCATAAAAGACTATATAAAAAAAGCAGCAAGTCCTTGCTACGTTTTTGCAAGCTCCACTAAAACTGACCTATTTTTGACTCCCTAAGAAAAAAGAAAAAATATTAGAGATGAGTAGCATCATCCTAATGAATATTAGCTTTGTTCTGGCCTCTACTAGTATATCCATATTTCCCCTCTTCCTCTTTCTTCTATATTCCTTGGCCTTAGTGATGTGCTGCTTTTCTAATTTGAGTCTCCTTTTTAATACCAAATTCTTCGTATACAAATTTCTCACCTGCACATGCTGAGGTAGGGTCCAATTTAAATTATATTTGGCCTTTTCAAGGATAGGTTTATCATCTTGGCCGTTCTAATATTTTTTCAAGCTCTTTTTTCTCATAAAAAAATACCCTTTGTTTTGGCTAAATAGTCTCCTTTATTTTCATTTGCATCTTGGCAGCAGACCTTATTCTAGGTCTTCTTGGATTCTCATCTGTCTCCTTTACCTATTCAACATCTATGATCTATTTTATTTTTTCTTTAACAACATGTACCAATGTTTTCCGTAATGGTTATCCTTCACTGGGATGAGAAATTTCTTTTGATACTTTCTGCCTGAGTTATCTACTTTCTTGCTACAAATATGATATCATTAAATGAGCCTTGTCCAACCTATCTTTCAAATCTTTAATACTCTGGTCCCTTTCATCCGATTTTGCTTCTTTAAGTGTACTTCTGATTCAACAACTTGAACAGGTTTAGGTGTAGGATCTACAGGAAATCTCTTGGCTGAATCTATTTTTCTCTGTACCCTATCCATTATTTCTACCTCAGGTGAAAAGTGAAGTTTCTTGGCACTTATCTTATCAGCTGATTTGTTCTTAGTAAAAGGTTTTTTGACCAAGCTTCTTGTTGCATGTGAGACTTATTTTATTGCAACTGATGGGATATATTTATTAGTCATATGGATATTATAAGAATTTTCTATCCACCCTGAAGAAACCAAAAATTCTTTCCATGACTGCTCCTTCTTCTCAAATTCCTTTATCACCAATAGTTTATTCAATGAAAAATGAAACAAAATATATTCAATCTGATTCCCCTTTGTTTTAACTGTGTAAGAAATTTTTCAAAGACTCCTAAATAAATAGTAAGGAAGATTCAAAGTTTGTATTCTTGTAAAATGCATTAGGAACCTAATATTATAGTGATAAACTATACTGAACCTCCCTTCACAAGATAAATACCTTTGAGTCACCTCTAGCAGTTTACTATGGTGGTATTGTTGATAGATTCTTGGAACAACATACCCATACCATTTTTGGTATTTTGTTTTGAGAAAGTGTTTGAAATGAACCAAATCAAACTCCATACCCTTAAACCATTCCTCACCATTCAAAGGGATCTCAGTGGAATGAGCTATTGATTTAGATGTGACTGGAAAAGTAAGTATTCCCACATTTGATTGCAAACCATCAAAGCCCTTGGAAAACTCCTTAGTCAATTGTAGATGGTACCCCTAAATATTTTCACAAAACCTCATACACCCCTCCTGCTCAAAATCCATTGTGATGGTCAGGCCTACATTGATAACTATGACATCTTGTGGCTCAAATCAAACAATAGCATCCCCATTGTGCTTCTTATATTATGGATTTAACACGATTTTCCTTTTGCAAAAATGAATAGTCTAGGTTTTTAGGAAATTTGATTTGTGCAACAGTGGAAGAGTGGTGATAGTTTAAACCTTTGATGATGACTAAGAAACAACAAGAATTACACAAAATGCTAATTAATGCAGACTTTCTTAGAAAATCCCTAAAAAATTTATTAATTTTCAACAGTTGACAGAGAACGTTAATGTGATAGTCACAATGCTTTGTGAAAAACACAACGCTCAAGGCATTTGGGTTTTCTAACAACTTTTAATCACAAACACTTAAGGCAAGAAGCTTTAATTTAGTTTTAAAACTATAACATACATTGCATGCAAAGGATAAATAGAGAAAAACTTGGATTTGGCATCGACAAATGCGAGATATATAACATTGTGTGGAATCACAATGATTAGGATAAAATAGAGTGAAACGGGCAGAAATGCAAGGATTTCAAAAATAAGCAACGATAAATTTATCTCTTTTGCAGGATTTCTACAGTTTTTTTGTAATATTCCAAAAATTTAGCCTTCGTCTAAATGGAATATTATAGTTGGTTTTATCACTAGGTAGGTGAATAAGTGGGTGGGGAGACCCATCAAACCCCTTTAAAAGGAATAATAACACTCCTAATGTGAAAGGAGGAAGAATAAGCAGTTGGATTAAGCACCTTTGGGTGTGAACAGGGATTGGATCATGTTGATTCAGTCAACTTTGACCAAATCAACAATGCTGTCATGGAGGAGTGGTCTTTATGATGAGACAGTGCAATTTTAGTGGAGGAAAACTTGCATGAGCTTGGTGGCAAGTATGGATGGGACACAATGTGAGGAGGCTCTCATGCTATATATGGAGGGGATAGCAACCATTTTTATTCATGTTTTAGCTTATCATTTTAATATTGGTCTGCTTAGACTTGCTTCCTCTTGCTGTTTAGCAGGGTTGCTGTGTTTTTTAGCACAAGGGTGTTCCTGATCAGGAATCCCTACCTCATCCTCAGTGAAGGAGAGGATATTTGAGCTACATTTCCTCATTTTGGCATTCTGGCCAAGCTACCTCCTTCAGCTATAGTGAAGTTTCTGTTTAGAGCTGGGTTGTGTTGCAGGGTGCAGCAAAGGAGGATCACATAGAGTTGTTTCTGGGCTTGTTTTTTAGTGGAGAGGTAGCATATCCATTGGAGGATCAGAAAGAAGGGCTCCTGGGCATATTTATCATCACAGCACAGTCACAATTTTGAACTGCGTTATTTTTGGAGGCAATTGCTGGGAGGGTTCATTAATCTCATCAAGAGGGTCTATTTCTGAGTAGAGGGATCAGTCTTCTATTTTAGAAATACCATTGGAGGAGGACACCACCATTTCAGATCTGTCATAGCCTCATTTCATATCAGATCCAGTTTGTAGTGGCATATTAAGCCTAGGATTATTTGTCACATTGTATATTTATTGGCATTTCTAGCAATCTTTTCCGGGTTGGCTAGAAATCTTGTATTAGAGCCCACATCTTCTTTGTTGGGCATTTATTTTTTTATATCTTCTAAATTTCATTTATATATGTTTTTAGCAGTAGCTACACTAATATAGAAAATGCTATCACTAATCTCCAGCATTATATACATTTGCAACAACTCATGTGATGATTTTTTTGATCATTGGAGGCTTGTTCCTATTGCTTGAGTGGCTTGTCCCTCATGATATTTTTGTATATTTCTGCTGATATCTTAATAAAATGATGGTTGTACATTGACCCCTCTTATGTCATATTCATATTTGTTGTGTTTCACATTTTTATGAGCTATATTGCTGCTATTTCCATTTCGGAATATTACAGTGGTATCAGAGCATAATCTTGGCTCAGCCTGTGCGTTCAAGACATTATGCCATTAGAAGGAGAAGCTTCATCTCATAGAAAGGAGAATTTGTACAGAAGAAACAAAGGCAAGACTCCATTATTTTGAGAAATGAAGGAAGAGAGGATCTCCCAGCTTCTTTTCCAAACTATGAAAATTATCAAAGAAGATATCAAGGAGATGAAAGGGGAGAAGTGTAGAAAAATTCATATAGGGTTTGAAAGTGAAGCAAGCCCTAGATATTTAGGAGATGGGTGTGGAAATTCAACCACACATGTAGATCCACAACACAATTTATTTCCCACATTCACTGTAAGAAGGATGGAGGAAGAAGATGCACCAAGGGAGGAGACCTTGAGTGACTATCTTCAGGAGTATGAGTCTCAATCATGGAGATTCAAAGAGCACTTGGACTTCCAAGGGTTTTGCCAACTCAAGGAAGACAGAAGGTCTAGAAATCATAATAGAAGAAAGAGAGGTAGAATCTTTCTATCTAACTTTGATGGATCAGCAAAGTGCACAACCAAAGCTTGGGTGAAGGAGCTAGATTCCTATTTCTAGCTACACCAAGTTTCAGAAAAAGAGGCCATCATAGTAGCAGCATTGCACCTCAAAGGTATGGCCCATGATTGGTGGTTTTGTAGTTCTGCTTCATTTTATCATGCAAATTTAAACACATATGTTGGGTTCACTAAGAAATTAGTGATGAGATTTGATATTAAACATTGTAAAACACCATTTGTTGAACCCAAGAACTCAAAACCTTTGCATGAGTTGGAGAGATCTATTCTTCCCACTCCACTCCTTATTTCTGTTGGAGGGGATAAAAACATGCATGATGCCTTGCCAAGGGCAAGATCCCCACTTATTGAAGAGCCCTCTTCTGTAGATGAAGGCATAGAGTTTCCTCCTTCAAGGGAAGACCAAGATCAAGGGTCTCTCATTGATGCTGAGGCATTCTCAAATATTGATGAAGAGGATGAGCAGAGAAGAGCTAAAAACGTTGTACCATTGGAAGAAGATCCATCCCCACATGAAGATGGGAAGGGATCCATTTCTTCCATTAGAGGAGCTCTTGTGTCTTTGCAAGGAGTTCCAAATTATTCAACATATGGGAGCCAAAACATAATTCCAGAGCAGCATGCATCAGTTTTTGTGGATTGTGAGATGGAAGGGGAAGAAAGGAAGGATCAAAATCAAGGGATGATTCACCCTTATCTATTTTAGGAGGTTTTTTCACAGAAGAAGGATAATTTATTGCACAGTGAAGAGAAGGACAAATCAGACCACTCATACATACAGTCCACTTCAGATTTTGATGTCTCACTACATGGGGGCATTCCACCTAGAAGGCCACCAGATCTAGAGTTGGTAAGAGACATCTTACCATTTGGTTCACCACTCTTAGATCTCGGAGAGGTGGATACCTTGGAGTGGTCTAGTACAGCGCAAAGAGTCTGGGTTAGACTCAAGGATGAGGGAGACATTCTCCCATTTTCACCATTACCCACTCTCACTACATATACTGCGGTGACATAAATTGCCGCAGTGATGGAGGATGGCGCCTTCATGGTGTAAGAGAGCTGCTCCATGGATTTTGAGAAATATAGGGTAATTCCTTTAAGGAATGAATCATCCATACATTGGAGTATATGGAGGCCACTCATGCTTACGTTGGCCAAGATCAGAAGGTTATTTTTGGATGGTAGCTTCTCATGGGAGACAAACCTCCAAAAGTCACCACTTCTATTTGAGCATGAGTAGCTGCATGATGGGCATGGAAACACTTTGGAGGATGACTTTGGCATGTGGGATGTCAAAGGAGAAGAAAACAACATGCGGGGAGCTTCACATTTTAGATCATCAGTGCTATCTCTTAGGAGTATTGATCCATATTGGAGGTCTCAAATCTTGGTAGAGTACTCCAAGGATCTTGGTGCTTGCATGATTTTTGATGACCCGGAGGGAGATGGTAGATACATGGTGGTTGATGAGGTCATATATTCTCATGGCAGAGTCTTCTTGAATACATTTTATGAGCTCAAGAGGAAGCTACTACATGCAGCACATGTGGAATTTCTTTCCATGCACTTTGATGCATTTCATTCTTTGATGGAGGAGTTCACTTGGGAGGGAATTTAGCAAGATGTATATTAGCATGAGGAGAGATGCATAGCCCAGATGGTGATGGAGAAGTTGTCACAACCACTTCCCTACTCATTGAGAGTGAGGGATAATTTTCAGTTGAGCCATTTCAACTCAAGGACCAAAGTACATGGTAAAGAAGGTACAATTTTGCATTATGATTTGTACTTCTTTACTTCATATGAGCAGCATGTTGTACCAAGGAGGATTATCCATTCTTGCATATTATATTATGATGTATTTAGGGCCAATTGCAGCATTGAGGTTGGCTATTCTATTGGTGGTTTGTGGGGGAAGCCACATGATTCTTGGTGTGCACCATTGACACAAAAATTTTTCTTCATGATTCCATCTTATGGGATGATTGTGGCAGCAAACAAGTGGCTAGAAGGGCACTTGTTATTCTTTGTTTTGAGGCAGGCAAGGGATGCACTGCGCTGGTTCCATATGTGGAACTATGATCCACTTTTCGGTTGTCATATGGCAACTAGTTTTCATTGGTTTTTGCTTCCATATATTGTTGATATTCTTATGTTCATGGGGAGCATTGTTTGGAGAGTGGAACAAGAGTTGGAGGTGCCCATTGGGAGTATGATTCTCCCTAATTTACATGTTGTATATTTTAGGAGAAATAATGGGAAAACCATGATTTTCATACTACATCTCTTTTCTTCATGTGGGAGGAGCCATTTGGAGAACTTGTGTTCTTGGAGGAGGCACTTCATGGCTGATTTATTTGGTGGGGTAACTTGGGCCATTCTTGGAGGCCATGAAATTTCAGCCCAAGGTCATAAAAAACCCTATAATTATCATAAATGGAGAGAGAAACAACTTGGATGGGAAAATATAATCTCTCCATGCAACCCCAACACATTGCATAAACCAGGGGTTGAGGATTTCTTTGATGAGCTACCTAGAATGGATCATTTCATTTGGATGATAGCATGTGTATGGGAGACTCTCATTGGGGGTGAGATTCCCTATGTTTATCATCACTCCTACCTTGAAGAGGCCATTGGAAAACAAGAAGGTTTCCACTTATACCTTCCACATTCTCATGATGTACACCATTTGGTTTTGCATACTTGGGAGGAACCATTGGAGGGAAGATTTATTGCAGATTATGTTGAGTTGTGGTGGGAACTATTGATGAGGAGGCCAAAAGAAGAAGAAGGGAGGAATTTTACTCCACCTTTATAGTTGCTTGAGGATAAGCAACATTTTGGAGGGGAGGACTGTAATATTCCAAAAAATTAGCCTTCATCTAAATGGAATATTAAAGTTGGTTTTATCACTAGGTAGGTGAATAAGTGGGTGGGGAGACCCATCAAACCCCTTTCGAAGTAATAATAACACTCATAATGTGAAAGGAGGAAGAATAAGCAGATGGATTAATCACCTTTGGGTGTGAACAGGGATTGGATCATGTTGATTCAGTCAACTTTGACCAAATCAACAACATTGTCATGGAGGAGTGGTCTTTATGATGAGACAATGCAATTTTAGTGGAGGACAACTTGCATGAGCTTGGTGGCAAGTATGGAAGGGACCCAATGTGAGGAGTCTCTCATGCTATATATGGAGGGGATAGCAACCATTTTTATTCATGTTTTAGTTTATCATTTTGATATTGGTCTGCTTAAACTTTCTTCCTCTTGCTGTTTAGCAGGGTTGTTGTGCTGTTTAGCACAAGGGTGTTCCTGATCGGGAATCCCTACCTCATCCTCAGGGAAAGAGAGGATATTTGAGCTTCATTTCCTCATTTTGGAATTCTTGCCAAGCTACCTCCTTCAGCTACAACGCAGTTTCTGTTTAGAGCTGGGTTGTGTTGCAGGGTGCAGCAAAGGAGGATCACATAGAGTTGTTTCTGGGCTTATTTTTCAGTGGAGAGGTAGCCTATCCATTGGAGGATCAGCAAGGAGGGCTCCTAGGCATATTTTCTCATCTTTGGCATCAGGCCAACCATCTACCATTCCTCACAACGCAGTCACAATTTTGAACTGCATTATTTTTGGAGGCAATTGCTGGGAGGGTTCATTGAGCTCATCAGGAGGGTCTATTTATGAGTAGAGGGATCAACGTTCTATTTTAGAAATATCATTGGAGGTGGAAATCACCATTTCAGATCTGTCATAGCCTCATTTCATATTAGATCCAATTTGCAATGGCATATTAACCATAGGGTTATTTGTCACATTGTATATTTCTTGGCATTTCTAGCAATATTTTCCGTGTTGGCTAGAAATCTTGTATTAGAGCCCACATCTTCTTTGATAGGCATTTAATTTGTTTCTATCAGAAAAATTTAATTTATCTATGTGTTAAACAGTAGCTACACTGATATAGATAGCATTGTCACTGCTCTTCGGCATTCTATACAGTTGCAGTGACTCACGTGCTGATTGTTTTGATCATTGGAGGCTTGTTCCTATTGCTTCAGTGGCTTGTCCCTCATGATATTTTTGTATATTTCTGCTGATATATTAATAAAATGATGGCTGTACATTGACCCCTCTTATGTCATATTCAAATTTTTTATGTTTTACATTTTTATGAGCTATATTGTTGCTATTTCCATTTTGGAATATTACATTTTTCTAGATCATAAATTCAATTTTTAGATTCATCTAGGATTGAGGAATAATGATAGGCTTGGATTTGTGCCTCTGAAGGAGAGTTGACCACCAATACGTGAGAAATGCAGCACCGTGTGGATTCATAGTGCCCCTGCCTCCCTTTGCAACAAACCAACACGAGGATACCACAACTTCTGATGGAAATGAAGAAGACTGAGTGATATGAAAGGAAGAGAGAAGTTCAAATATCCTTCCAAAACAACCTAGAGTGGAAATTATAGCAATAATTTTAATTTTTAAATGGAAATTATGAATGCGGAACACTTCCTGGAAAACACAATTCTTGGGGAAAAACAAATAATTGTCCTCCTAACCATTATATTCCCGCTGATATCATGAGATGTCATTGAAATGACATTTAAATTGAATAAAAAAAGCCTCCAAATCTATTCCTAATCCATCCCATGATTTCTTTGATGTAGACTCGACCTCTAAACTTAGGTGACCCACTTATGATGACTAAGTATGGTGACTAAATTTTAATAACCAAGGATTTTTATGACATGATATTTGTACTCTTTCCATGATGACCCAAAACTTCCTATGATTACCATTTAATAAGGAAACCTCATGAATTTAGACATTTGGACCTTTAGAAAAATAAACAAACTTTATATGACACTTAATCTAAAAATATACCTCTTTAAACAATGTTAGTCAGGTCATCATGACTAATATTTATAAATTTACCTTTGAAAAATAGAAAGACTAACATGAAAAAGATTACTAAACATAGGACCCTAACATAGGCTCCAATGGGGATGAAATCCTCCCTGTGAGGTGAAAAGAACACCATAGACCAGTAGCCTTATCCATTGGTCACTTTATTGACTCTCAACTAACTAAGGCTGACTTGAATGACTATGAAATTTTATTACATATGGTAGTAGCTTATAAGTAAATCAGGGCCTTCACTTTGAGCTTAAGTTTATGATGGAAACCACCCATGCCTGTAGTACTGAAAATAAAAATGGTATGTGCAATGATGTGTTCAAACCAACTGAACTTCAAGTAAAATAGTGCTTGATTAGCCTACCATTAACATGCCCTCTAGCAAGTAGTTCACCTGTCGGATATTTGATATGATAGGCATTGTTTCCATCAAAGTTTATAATTTTATATGGTCCCTTCGACATATTGTCAAATTTTCCATGTTTTCCATTTTCTTGATTTCTAGCATCCCATTTCAACACGAGGTCATCAATATGAAAATCATCAACCTTTGTCCTTTTATCATGAATCTTTTTGATCTTGTCCTGGATTAGTTGAGTATTATTATAAACCTCATCTCTAGTCTTTAGCAATTGTATCATTTTATTAATCCTCCTCTGCATATCATTTGGTTCTACTTCTATTTCTTGTAATAATTTCAATACTGGAACCCCTAGGGTAGTTGGAAAAACAACAAAAAATCCATAAACCAATTGGATAGGAGACATCCCAATTTATTTCTTGGTACTTACCCTATGAGCCATAAGGCATTGTTTAACTTTTTATGCTAGGTCTTTTTATTCTCCAACAAAAAATTCTTTATGATATTGACTAAGCTCTTATTAGAGCACTCTGGAAAGCCATTGCCTTGTGGGTAATAGGCAGTAGAATGTCTAAGTAATATAATATATCTATGGAAAAAATCAATCAACTTTCTAGATTTAAATGTAGAAGAATTATTAGTCTAGAAATAATTTTACTTTCCAGGAATTGAATAATAATTCAATCTGTGGTCTGCCTAGTCAGAACTAATTCTATCCACTTAGTGAAATAATTTGTAGCTGTTAAGATCCATTTGTGTTGAGATTATGAAACTAGAGAATCTCCTCGATGGAGTGTAATCCCCACTACTAAAAATGAACCTCCACTTAAATAGGTTTTGGGGTTAAAGGTAAATTTTTTTTCTTCCCGTCATGTGAACATCAATGAACAATGTAGGCCAGTAGAAATGAACTCACAAATTTTTTTTGGCTATAGTTTTCCAAAAATGTTTCCCTCCATAGTCACCTTTATGGAACTCCATTATTTTATTTTCCTCACATTCCAACAAAAAGTTCAACAATAGACCTCCCGCATCTTTCCAATATAAATAATGATCTAGAATGTAAAATTTAACAACTTTCAACTTAAGAAACCTTTCTTTTGTTTTTTTGAAACCAGTTAGAGATTGTAGGTGATGCAAAACATAAATGATATCATTTTACCAAGGGGAAGAGATGAACCTTTCTGACACCTGTCAGAACCACTTCCTCATGATTGTCTTCTGTATGAGAAACAATGACATTGATATCCAACGCGTGAAAATTTGACTCAGCCATCACTTTAGCTAGTCGCCAACCATTTATTAGTTTAGTGGGCTTAATTTCAATATCATATTCCAAAATGACTACCATCCACTTACCTCTCTTTCCTTCTAGGTCATTTTAGTGAGAATATCCTTCACTACAACATTAGGAACATAGGAAATTATGTTAGAATGAAATATGTACATCCTGAAATCCTTCAAAGCCTTCACCAACACAAAATATTGCTTTTCATTATGTTATATTTCATATCGACATCCCTTAAACCCCTACTAAAAAATTCTATAGGATGTTCACAATCCTCCTAATTTTTCTCCATCAATACTGTTGCAATAGTGCGCTCCGAGGAAAAGGAGAAAATGATGAAATATTTTGTGTAAGCAGGACTAGGAAAAACAAGAGCATGAGTTTATTTTTACTTTACCTCATTAAATGACCTCCTTGCTTTAGGAGTCCATTTAATTTCATCATATTTTCTTCATATTTTTCACGGCCCTTATGTTTTCAGCAAGATTTGGAATAAATCTCCTCAGAAAATTGATTCTCCCAAGAAAATACTGCACCTCATTTTTATTCTCGGGGGTATCAATCTTCCAGATTGCCTCAATTCTGCTTTGGTCAATTCTGATGCCATAATTTGAAATTATGTGACCTAGAAACTTACCTTATTCCATTCCAAAGAGGGACTTCTTTGGGTTCAAAGAGATACCATATTTCCTGCACTTCTCAAGGACAATCTTCAAATGCTGCAAGTGACGTTATTAAAATTTAGAAAACACAATAATTTCATCAGTATAAACAACAATAAACTTGTATTTTTCGTCAGCAACAGAAATTTCCATATCCCTATGAAATGTTGCCCCTGTATTCATAATTCCAAATGGAATTTTTACATACATGAATGCCCGCCATGGTGTAGTGAAAGATTTTTTTTCTTGATCATCCAGATGTACCAAAATATGATTGTACTTGAAAAAACCATCAAGTAATGAAATCCTCTTGGAACCAACTACCCGTTGCAATATGTGATTCATTTTTGGCAAGGGGTAATTATCTTTGAGGGATACCTTTTAAGGTTTCTAAAATCGACACACAATCTTACCTCTCTAGACTTCTTCCTTACTGGGACTAAGTTTGAAAACCATTTAGAAAACCTTAAAGGGACAATAATCTTCGCATCAAATAGTTTCCTTACCTATTTTTCAATGAAGGGAAGAAAAACAGGGTTGAACCTCATATTTTTCTTTAAAGGTCTCTGATATTCCTTGATAGGAATGGTGTACTGAAAAATACTTTTGGCATAGGTCTTGAAGTCCTCATACCCCAATGCAAAGACATCATAATACTCTTACATTAGATCAATATATTTCTTCTTCTGTTCAAGAACTAAATATTTAGAAAGTTTCACTATTTTAGGATTGTCTTCAGTCCCTATGTTATAATCTTCCACCTCCATCTCAGTAGGTAGTATTTTAGGCTTACGTGCCACATCATTGAAATAAAACGATTCCTCCAGTGGGACTAAGCCTTTCAGAATCGCATTGTCTTTCAATTGTAAAAATTCAAGGTCTGATTCATGACTATACAAATTCTCCCTTTTATGATTTATGTGAAATTTTTTTGCGTCATTATCAAAATTATTTCCTTCATCAATGTGTAGATTAAAAAATTCTCTGTTCACTTGCAAAAAATTATCTAGCTACTTATCATTATATTAAAAATTTCCAATACCTTATATTGTCTGGGACAAATGGCTTGTGTTTAACGTCAATTTCATACTTCTTGTTCAGATAAATAAGCATCTTAAATTTAATTTCTGAGGTGGCCAACGCATCAAAAATTTCATTATGATCTCTTGGAATCACAAACAAATTGTATTCTAGAATACATTGCAGAAAATATAAAACAAAATTTCTATATGCCCTCATTCTAGGGTGTTTGGTTGAATAATCACCTTTAATTTTCTTAATTACCAGTTATGAGTCTCCATGGACTGAAATCCTTTTAGCTCCTGACCTTTTCAATAGCTATATCCCCAAAATCAGTGTCTCATATTCAACAACAATGTTGGTACATTCGAAATCAAGATTATAAGAATAGGTCTTTGATTTGCCGAATTTCGGGCTCATAACCCACACACGAGCTCCAACCCCTTCCTTACTAACTGATTCATCAAAATACATATTCCACATGCCTTCTTCATCATCATTAGGTTCTGATTTTTCTTCCAGCATTTTACCTTCATTCCTGTTGGTGTCCCGTGATTTGATAGTTTGGCAAATCAAAAGACATGGCAACATCAGAACCAATCTTTAGAGTTACAGGATCTATTCCTCCTGTTCTGAGAGAGGGATCTCTCAAATGTTTGTTTGCAAAGGTTTATCTTGTGTGCTTTGAGTAATGGTTTTAGACTAGTTATTAAGTACAGGTGTTTGTTTATTTGTTTGTTTGGTTGAATTGATACAGCAGAACATGAAAGGTCTAGGAAAGATACACAGAATGGAGAAACATTTGGTTCATTGGGAATTGGAGTCAAGAAGAGGTCATAACATACTCATCAATGGATATGGGATATCAGAGGGCGAATCTAACTTGGCCACAGGATCCTTTGGTTTTTGGAATGAGATGGACATCAATGATTTGAAAAAAGAAGTTTAATCCTCAACAAAGGGAATTTGAAAACACAATTTGAAAAATAAAGAGCTTTTTGATAGACAGGGCTAACCATGAATTCTACAAATCACACCTTTAAGAAAACAATGATTTCAAAACAACTTTCAAAATGAAATCTAAGATTCGGGGAACACCCTATTTCCTCAAAGATTTTATTTCAAATGACTTAGAAAACATAAAAGATTCACTGATAACTGCAGTCATAGAAGAGGGAACACCTAACACATCTATGATTACAACTATAAAGACCCTTTGAGACAACTGTTTAATTAAGGACAAAGGGAAAGATCATAACAGACCTCCTTGACTCACTGTAAACAGAAAAATTCAAAGGGAGACTTCAATAACAATTTTAAAGTGGCACCAGACAAGCAGGGAGAACCATAAATCATGCTGAAACCAACTATTCGAACTATTAAGGAAATAAACAAGCATGAAGACTAAAGAGAGAGATTAAAGACTCTAAAATACTTCAGCAGAAGAAAACATAAAACAATGAAGGATGAACAAGTCTAAGGTGCTTCCGAGAGTCATTTCTTAGCACAAAACTTTCAACCTACTTTAGTAAGAAATTATGGAACAGAATGAAAACAAGAGAAAACATTAAACAGTTTAGAATACTTCACCAACAGCCAAGCTCATGGATCCAATGATAGAGCCTTCTCGAGAAAAATCATGCAACAACATCATCAAGACGTCCAAGACTTCAATTTCTTCTTCAACTTCAACAGACTATGTATTATTTCATAGAGTTTCAGTATTACAACTAGTGATCAACCAACAACCAACAACTTTTCTCATCTTCTCCAGTAATATTTATAGAAGAATGAGGAGGTGAAATGGGATAAAATATCTTCTAAGTTCAATTAATACAGTGCACTATCTCTCGGCCTTTGAGGGGCTCAATAGAGAAGATTTTTGATATTTCCCTTGTATTAATTGGTTTACATTAACTATTAGGCTTGCTGGAAAGAATTTGTTGACTTCAAGGCTTCTTGTTATCTTTGCAATAACTTCTGTTGACAATTTATAATAAGTTCCTTTAGTTCGAATAACTGTTTAGCTGTATTGATGCAAAATATCTTCTAGTCTGGTAATAAACTCAGCCTCCCTTTGATTGCTTTGAGGCTGCAGGTGGCTCTGAGGTAGCTGTGGATTCAATTAGCCCCTAATGTGGCAGCTTATGCTTTCTGTTTGATAAAAAACTCACGTTTTTCTTTAAACTTTGTTTCAGTCAGAAGGATTAGGCTTTTGATAATCCATTTTAGCCATAATCCCCGCAAAACTGTCTTCAATCTTCCATGCTAATGTGTTTTGTGTTCGACACTGATATCCTTTGATTTGTGATTGACTTGCTGTGTTTTGTCGGTATGTAGTGCTGTGCAGAGGTGAGAAGGCATCAATGCCTCATGAATCATTGATAAAACGTGGATTTTAAACCCTGTGAATTATTTCCTCTGGTGAATCGAAAG
Organism: Pinus albicaulis; assembly: GCA_034641835.2. NCBI lineage: Eukaryota > Viridiplantae > Streptophyta > Pinopsida > Pinales > Pinaceae > Pinus > Pinus albicaulis. The sequence goes on along the minus strand of CM076579.1, from coordinate 1,084,195,303 downwards.
GCGGGAGGATCGTCACCCTCTGCCTTTGAATTTCCTTCAGATATAGCGGAAAAAACGTTTAAACCCTGCACAATACAAAAAACATTAGGAAATAATGCATGTATAGTTCATATTGCTTCAGAGGACGTGTGGAGTGAGCATGGCCATTGGATGGCATCATTCAACGGTCAAGATTGATTTAGAGGAGTTTAAAAATAAAGGGAGGAAGGATTCAATCGGAGCCGTCGATCGCACAGAGATCGACGGTCGGGAGTGGAGGAAAAAAGTCAAAGCGGGGGGAAATGAGAGCGATGAATTGTGGGCCGTCGATCTACAGATCAAATCGATGGCGGAGATGATTAAATGACCGTGCCATATCAGTTAACTGTCAGGCTTCTTCAAAGAGCGATCACCGTCCGATGGGCGGCCTCAGATCGGACGGTGGACGTCAATATCGCGTCGGGTCCACGTTTGATCTTTAACGCGCGATGGATGGCGGTTTTATGAACAATTCCCAAGACACGTGTCGGCTAGCATATGGAATCGCTGCGAAATGGAAAAAACTACCCCGCTCTTAAAAGAGATGCGATGGATACCGCGTGGTTTTTGCGACGGTGAGTGGTTGGCGGGGACCACCGGATAGATGGACTGCGCACTGTCGATCTATGGATCAGATCGATGGTGGAGATTGACTGAAATTTTGTGCCATTGGAAACTTTAAAAAATGATAAAAAACCCATAGTTTTAATATAACATAACGTTTCAATATTTTTCGAGGGCGGGATATAAATACAAAATGGTTAGGTTCCCGTCTACGGGGCCACGGGTTACATGGAAGGCCATATGACTGGGGGTTATGGATGAAGGGCTAATCAGCATGGGGTGATATGATAAGCACGTAGAGGATCAACGCTTGGTTCTAGCACCAAGACGTATGGAAGGGCGAGTTAAAGACTTAGCCCAAGGGGGCTTAAGTCATAAACAATGTATTTTTATGGATTTTTAATGGTTTTCAAGGGGTTTTGAGGGTTTCTATAAGGCAAAGATAGGGTCTTAGGCCTTATCAAAGGGTTTTAATGAAGGGGAAAGGGGAGAAACATGAAAATTAGGGTTTCTCATGGGAGATGAAAGGGTTAAAATGAGGTTAATTTCAGAGGTGGAAGGGAGGGGAAAAAGGTGTTTGTAGCAGTTTTTCTTCATGTAATGACAACAGAATTTCTGAGTTTGAAGAGGGGAAAATCAATGACGATTATCCAAAGGATAGGATATTATCAAAATAATTTAAGCATCATCAATTTTAGCAATGAAATTGTTTCTTGAAGGCTATCCAACATCATTTAGCCACCACCTGATATGACAGAATTTATGGGTGGCTAACAATTCCTTTTTTATTTTCTATCTCTATTTTGAGCATATTCTTCCAAACATATATCATTGTATAGTATGAATCAATCCATAAATAAATGTACAAAATAAACAAGATAATTATTTGGTTTGTCTTAGTTGCTTACCATTTACTTCATGAGAATCTCCCTATACAACTTCCTTGGCTTTCTGAACACCGTGATAGTGGCATATAACATGTACATATGCAGAGAGCCCTTCAATTTTGCACCCCAATATATTGATAACATCATCCATACTTCGGTGGGATGTCAAAGATAGTTACATCCATAACTATAGTCTTGGCTGGAATTTGTGTGAGAGTGACACATAAATATTTGATCAAACCAAGACATTTTACCTTGCTTGAGTCAAAAGAAAAAACGTCTCTATATGTCCTAGTTATATCCAAACCAAGCTTGTCCATGATCACTTTAGGCATTAAATTTTATGAAGCACCTAAATCTAACATGGAATTATGCAATTCCAAATCATGTATATTAAGGATGACATGGAATGGTGGAACATTATCTTCCTGTGAACCTCTTTCAACTTTTGGACCAAAAAAAAACTACAAGTGATCATCATTTAAATTGAAAGTGTCTCACACTTCTCACACCTTCAATGCCTTTAAAATTTGAGTCATATATGCATAATTCTTAATAAATTCAAATAATGGAACAAAAATTTTAATACTTGTTGTCTCATTTTAGAGACTAAAATATTTTTGACTCCTTTATACCTCCTTAGAAACTGTATCTTTCTTTTGAGGAATTTATTTGGGAGGATCAACCTTTGTCTGACTAGTAGAAGGTATATCAGGTTGGACCTTTTTAGGAGGGTGTATTGAGACTTTCCTAATCCTCAAATTATACAGTTTGTGGACTTCCATAATAGCATTATGATAACCTTTTTTTAGTCTTCTGATTCTGCAGGCATGATATATTTTTGTGATTGTAAGAACAAATATTGTTCTTCCTTTGTAAAGAAAATATTATCTACCTCTCCCTCACCAAAGATATTAATATGATCTTGTTCTTGTTCCTTTGCTACCACCTTCTCTTCTTCTACATAGTTCTCTTGAAAAGGAGGTATGACCTATTGTTGGTTTGTTGGATTTCTTTGGTCCCTATGCTTAATTTGAATCTGTTGTCTTCTAAAATCAATTTTTGATTTGAGGACCTCCCTGTGGTTCTCTTGCAATCATATTCTCCATGGTTTTCACCAAAGTGACCAACTTAATATTAGATGGTGTAGAAGGTTCCTCTTTGATGGTTATCCCTTTTTAATCCTTCATCTTGGCTTTCTTGGCTAGCAAGTTTGCTTCTACACTGACATAATTCTTCTACATGTCCTCTGGGGTATCCGGGTTCTTTCTCTTAGTTGGTAGGACATGTTAGAATCTAATCCATTTGGATATAAAAGTAAGGCCAAAATTGGTGGATAATTTATTTCTATTGGGATAAAATTATAAACTATTGAATACGTTTGAGTAATCTTAGACTGATTCTCCAGGAGCTCTCTTCAAATTTTCATATTTTGCTAGAATTTGAAGAGGGTTATTTTTTACCTCCCATCGAGAAATGAAAAGTTAACGAAATTGTTGAAGATATGAAATAATGCCTTTTCCTAGGACTCCGTACCATTTTCTAACTTCCCCTTCCAAGCTTTGAGAAAATAACCTCACCTTAAAGTCATCATCATCAACTTCTTCAAGGTCTGCAAGTTCATTCATTTTTTCTACGTGTTGTTGTGTTGTAGTGGGTCCAATGCCATCAAATTTAGGTATGTGCTACCGATAGTTATGTGGCATAGAAAATCAGTGGTTCCTGCAAGATCAATGGGGCATAACGAGTTTCCATGATTGTGGTCTCAGAGGTAGATGTACCTGTTGTTTTGCTTGATGATGAGGATGGTAGAGGTGGGGAAACTGTGATCTACCGAGTTGGTGTAAAGGTAGGATGATAAACAACAGATGTAATAGGAGAAAAATAATGTGAAGGGATCAAAGGAAAAATAAATGAGGGAAAATAAGATGTAGGAAAAATATGTTGAAATATGGATGATTTTTCAGCAACCTTGTGCAGCTGAATGACCAAGTGCTCAAGTTTATGAAATTGCTGCAAAATGTCTTTATCAGACTTTGAAATGCCAAGTTTCAGTGCTGGGATATATGGTTTTATTTTAGATTTATCAATGAATGTATCAGAATAATAATAATAATAATAATAATAATAATAATAATAATAAAAAAGATATGGATCTAAAAGGGATTTGCTCAAATGGAATATCAAATTCAATGTATTCATTAATTGTTACAATACTTTTAGGAAGAGTGTAAACTCTCTGTAAAGGATTGTTACTTGCTTCACCTTCTTCAAAATTCTTATTTCTAAGAATTTTTTCAGGATCACTTACAACTTCAGGGGGATCAGGATCTGGATGTGATCTTGTATGGATATTTGTAGAAGCCATATTTCCATGAAAATTGATCACATCTAGCCCTAAACACAAATTATAGGTGAACATTTCAGCCTAATGATTCTTAACTCACTGTCACCCACAAGAACTAGGATTAAGATTTTCAAATAAAGGTTTTACGAGGGAAAATATAACTTTTGATCCCCTGTAACGGTGCCAGAATGTTAACACTATGTAATTTCCATAGTCTAGAAAGATAAATTTTAGAGGTAACCAAAAAATCACTTTTAGGCCATAATCTAGCCCTTTTAACATTGGAGAGGGATATATCCCTTAGGTTGTTGAACTAATATGATATTAGTCTAGGTATAGTGCTAAATAAAGAGTGATTTTCAAAGGTCTGTTGATGAGAAAAGTGACAGATCCATTGGGCATGGAGTCATGTCAAATTAATTATTTTTCCAGTGATATGATTAAGAGATAAAGGGTTTCTCCACAGGGGGAAGGTAGGAAGTCTTGGTGGTGGAATTTATTCATTGTAGGAGGGTGAGTATGATCCGGATTTATGCAGGAAAGCAACAGAATACAAAAATAACCATAAACATAGAGATGCAGCAAAAATAATGCGTCATTTCATTAATATCAAATAACAGAAATCTGCTTACAGACATAATGGAAATAAAATAGCTAGGGTGCTGGTAGCGAATCTCTGAGAAGAGATGTGGTGGCTACAGACCTCTAAAATTTTTTACAATGAGGCTTGAGGGCCTATTTATTATTGAGAAACAATGGAAAAACTGAAACGTCCAAAAACCTAACTCTAGGAGATGAACAACAAAAATTGTGGGTCCCATTTGGGTAATTGGTGTTTCAACATCTCGGGGATGTAACTTTGGCATCCGATCTCCGTTTGACGTGCTCAATAGCTCTCGGTTTTCCCAAAAAACGTCGTTTAGGGCCTCAAAACGGCTCCGGAAGTTCAGGACCCGAAAAACTGCTAAAAATAGTAAGTTTTGCTGCAACTTAAAAACTGAACGAACTGATGGTGGGGGTTCAAATGGAATAGGTGGGTGTCCACCAATATCCACCTGGATCATTAAGGCCCCAAAACAGCTCCGGGAGTGCAGGACCCGAAAACCTGCTAAAAATAGTAAGTGGTGCTAAATGTGAAAAGCTGCAAGAATTACTGGTGTGGGTCCAAATGAAATAGGTGGGTGGCCACTGATATCCACCTAGATCATTCCTCCATCCTTAGGAAGCAATGGTCCCGATTGCGTTGAGATCCTCCTTGAGATGAAGCAAATTATGTTGAATTGGGTATTAGATTTGTTGAAGATGTCGTGGACCTGTGGGTAGACATGCTGGATGTGTTTAGTAAATTTGGTTTCTTTATCAGCCTCAGGCAGTACTTGTGTGGATTATGTATGTTTATTTTCAGGAGGTATGGTAACAGCAGGTGGTGGTGCGTTGGGGGTCATATCAATGGAGTACTTGTCCTAACAGTGTAGAGGAACCTCTGTGAGTGAGGAGAAAATGTCCTCGTATTCCTCCATGAATTTGTCCATCTGCTGTAGCCGTGTAGGGGAGCCTTTTTTCAAGGTTGTGGCCACAATATTCTTCTTTCCCTGTGAGCGAGTTTTAAGGAAAATGAATTTCCTAGTTTGGGAAACAATCTTACTGTGTTGTTTTGTAGTAGTCAAAGAGATGACAGGAGGCAGTACTACCTCCGGTATCTTGTACAAGTTATTTCCCAAAGTAATAATAATAGCATGAGGCCTAGACTCATACACAGCATGTCGCCTCCAAAAGTATGGTTGGCCCAATAATACATCAACTACATCAAGAGGAGCAACATCACATAATACCTCATCCGTGAATGGCTTGATGCTATACAGAAGGAGGCACTGTTGGCGGATGCAGATATCTCTCCTTGGGTGAAGCCACCTGATGGTATATGGTTGTGGGTGTGCTATGGTTGGTAGGCCAAGCCGCTTCACGACCTCTGCTGAAATGAGGTTCTTTTGGCTTCCGTTATTGACAAGAAATTTCAGCAGAGAACCCTTCACCCACATTTGCGAATGGAAGAGGCGCTCCCCCTCCTCTAGAGCCTCTGGGTCCTCCCTTTGGATCTTGGTGGTGGGAAAAATGGAACTGGGATTCGCATCAATGATCTGCTTCCCTTTGTCATTGACTTTGTCTGGTTTTGACTCAAGATCAGAAAATGCATCTGATTTGGGTGCCTTTAGTTCAGCCACCAATGACTATTTGGCCCGACACTCATTTGTGCTGTGAGTGGGGCTGTTGTGAAATTCACACCACTTCCTTGTGTCCTTATTTTGATTTGTGGTTTTTTTCTGAGTCAAACCGCTTTGGCCTTCCCCCTTGTTCTTCGGTTCGGGGGCACCTTTCGGATTCGTAGATCCAAAGTCTCGCTTCTTCTGCTTAAATTTCTGCTCGATCTTAGTGGCATAGAGATATGTCGTGCCAAGTGATGTAATGTCGAGTAACTCCATTTCATCCTGAATGTATTTGTGTAGAAATTTGCGGTACTTGAGCACCAAATGTCTCTCTGAATCTTTAATAACCAACTTTGTGCGTAGGGTATGGAACAGATTCATTAGTTCGTGCACATCTTGATCCCTTTGTTTCCGCAACGTGGTCCATTGGATGTATTTGTCATCATAGCTCCCCATGGGGTAATATTGTTCCTTGATTTCGTCTCGGAATAAATTCCAAGTGGGTGTGGCCGAGAATAGAGAGGGTTTGCCCTTCGTCCTCTTGCTCACGGTAGGTTTCCCACCAGTCTTTGACATGGGGGGCAGCTTTGAGGAGTGCAAAAATAATCTTTTCTCGGTCAGAGAAATCATGGACCAAGAAATACCCTTCCAGCAAATTCAACCATGTATATATGGTGTCTTCATCTATTTGGCCTTCAAATACAAGAATATCAAATTTACCACCTTCTTGCAAAGAAGTGTGATGCCCTCCCAGAGTGGTTGTTGAATGCGGATCTGCGCGTAAGTGCAGGCCCAGTCATTGAAGGATACGGCAAGTTCGCCAGCCTTCAGTGTTCCTTTGTTTCTCAAGGGCCTCCTCGAGCAGTATTTTGATAGGATCTCCTGCTCCCTCATCTTTCTTTTCTTCCGCCATGGGAGGTTGTCGGGGTTTGTGAGGCTGATCTTGCAAGGGTTCAACCAGATCGAGCCCTAACTCCTTATACCCTGACCACGTTGGGGACATGCAAAGAAAAAACAAAGAAAGAGCAGACCCCCTCTTATACCACTGATCCAGATTTTATGCAGGAACGCAACAAAATATAGAAATAACCATGAACATAGAGATGCAACGGAAATAATGCTTCATTTCATTAATATCAAATAACATAAATGTGCTTACGGACACCATGAAATAAAATAGCTAAAGTCACCGTAGCGAATCTAGGAGATGTGGTGGCTACAGACCTCTGAACTATGTTATAATGAGGCTTGAGGGCCTATTTATTATTTAGAAACAATTGAAAAACTGAAACTTCCAAAAACCTAACTCTAGGAGATGAAGCGCCAAAAATGTGGGTCCCGTTTGGGTAAATTGGTGTTTCAAATTCCCGGGGACATAACTTTGGCATCCGATCTCTGTTTGATGTGCTCAATAGCTCATTAGAAAGATATATCCAAGGAGTACAACTTTTGATGTGAGAAACATCGGTCCATGGACCCATGTTGCTCCCGGTTTTCCCAAAAAACGTCGTTTAGGGCCTCAAAATGGCTCCAGAAGTTCAGGACCCAAAAAATTGCTAAAAATAGTAAGTTGTGCTGCAACTTAAAAACTGAATGAACTGATGGTGGGGGTTCAAATGGAATAGGTGGGTGGCCACCAATATCCACCTAGATCATTAAGGCCCAAAAATGGCTCCGAGAGTGCAAGACCCGAAAACCTGCTAAAAATAGTAAGTGGTGCTAAATGTGAAAAGCTGCAAGAATTGTTGGTGTGGGTCGAAATGGAATAGGTGGGTGGCCACCAATATCCACCTAGATCAGAGTTTGAGGACATATGGAGTCATCACAAAGAGTATCAAACTGCAGATAAATTTTGAATGTTGCTTTAAGAGGAAAACATAGATTACTTGGAAAAACTAAACCAGAGCATCATTTAGATGAATTTTGAGTTAAACATATCGGTTTTCCAAACAAGAAGACATAAATTCAATAGATGTAAACACATAAGAAAAAATTAAAATAATAAAAAAGCACAACACCATCAATATTTGACATAGGAATCCCTGCAAATCACCTTTTGTTTTTCATTCATCCACTATCAAACATTTCAGAAAATAAAAAGCACAAAATTTGGTTTCTCTCTAATATGACTAATGGAACCATTTAATATGTTTTTTATCTCTACATCATGAAATTATATATCCCACTCTAGGTGGTCGAAAATATTGAACAAAACAAACTTCTAACTAGATACATCGAATTTTTAGTCCATATACTTAAAAATAGGATTGGTTTTACTTACAACCAATCTATGCCTAAAACATCAACAAATTGGAATATTTTCAAATAAACATTAACTACACCTCTTAAGATAATTTTCCACCTATCCACATGATCCAAACTATTTCTAGAAACCAAAAATTTGAAATATGAATTGAAATGGTGTTGACTGTCCATTTTTGCAGCACACTATCCATGTTTCACAAGAAGATGAAGTAGTCGTTCTTGTTCTATATGGTTGTATCCCTCCTTTGACAATATGGAGAAAATGGGTATCCATGAAATAACTCTGTGATGGTACTGAACCAAATAGGTAGGATTCACAGTGCTTGCATACCTCCTCATTGACTATCCCCCACTTTCACATCAAAACTGTCATCTTTTGTAACGCCTTCAAAATTATGAGTATATGATGGATTTCTTCTGATATAAAGTGTTGTAGGCATCTGCAAGTGTTGTGACATTAATATAACTCCCCACTTGACAATCAAAACTTCAAAATTGCACTATCTTCTCAGCATAAAATACTATATAAAAAGTGCAAAAATTCCTTGCTACGTTTTTGCAAGCTCCACCAAAACTGACCTATTTTTGACTCCTTGAAAAAATATAAAAACATTTAGAGCTGAGTAGCATCCTCCTAATGAAGATTTATCTTTATGCTGGCCTCTACTAGTATATCCAACTTTCCCCTCTTCCTCTTTCCTTTAAATTCATTGGCCTCAGTGAGCTACTTTTTTGCCAATATGAGTCTCCTTTTTAATACCAAATTATGTGTATAACAAATTTCTCACCTGCCTATGTAGAGGCAGGGTCCACTTTCACTTATATTTTTCCTTGTCAAGGATAGGTTCAACAACTTGTATTTGATTAAATAAAATTAGTTTCCCTCGATGATCCTTTTCTGCAGGCTGATCTACTTGCTCCTGAACTCCTTCAAGTTGTTCCAATAGTTTTTCAAACTCTTTTTTCTCATAAAAACTACCCTTTGTTTTGGTTGAATAATCTCCTTTATTTTCATTTGCATCTTGGCAGGATACCTAGTACTTTGTCTCCTTGAATTCTCAACTATCTCCTTTACCTCTTCAACATCTATGATCTGTTTTATTTTTCCTTTAGTAGCATGTACCAATGTTTTCCTTGATGGTTCTCCTTCAGTAGGATGAGAAACTTATTCTAATACTTTATACCTGAGTTCTCTGTTTTCTTGCTACAAATATGCTATAATTAGATGAGCCTTGTGTAACCGATATTGAAAATATTTAATACTCTGGCCGCTTTCATCAACTTCTGCTTCTTTATGTGTACTTTATGATTCAACAACTTGAACAGGTATAGGTGTAGGATGTACATGCATTATATTATTTGAAGCTCTTTTTCTCGGTACCCTAGCCACTATTTCTACCTTAGGTGAAAACTGAAGTTTATTGGCACTTCTCTTGTCAACTGATTTGTTCTTAGTCAAAATTTTTTGGATCAAGCTAGCTGTTGTAGGTGAGGCCTCTTTGATTGTGACTAATGGGGTATCTCTCTTAGCCTTCTGGTTGTTAGAATATTGCGTTATCCACCCTGAAGAAACCAAAAATTCCTACTATGACTGCTCCTTTTTAAGTTCCTTTATCACCAACAGTTTAGTCAATGAAAAATGAAACAAATTAAACTAGCTTCTATCTCATTCCACTTTTTTTGAACTCTGTCAGCCATTTTGCAAAGACTCCTAAATAAATAGTAAGGAATATTAAAATGTATTCTCATTGTAAATTGAATTAGGAACCTAATATGATAGTGATAAACTTTACTGAACATCCCTTCACATGTAAAATACCTTTAAATCACCTCCAACATTTGACTATGGTGGTATTGTAGATAGCTTATTGGAACAACAGACCCATACCCTTTTTGGTATTTTGGTTTGAGAAATTCTTTGAAATGAACCAAATAAAACTCCATACCCTTAAACCATCACTCACCATTCAAAGGGATCTTAGTGGCATCAACTATTGATTGGGCTGTGACTGGCAAAGTAAGTGTTCCAATATTTTCTTGCAAACCATAAAAAACCTTAGCAAACTCCTTAGTCAATTGTACATGGTACCCCCGAATGTTTTCAAAAAACCTCATACACCCCATGTGCTTAAAATCCATTCTGATGGATTGGCCTACATTGATAAACGTGACATATTGTGGCTTAAATAGAAACAATAGCACCTCTCGTGTGCTTCTTGTCTTATGGAGTTGACATGATTTTTCTTTTGCAGCAATGAATAGTCTAGGGTTTAAAGAAATTTTTTTGTGCAACAATGGAGGAATGATGATAGTTTAAAACTTTTCTAATGACTAAGAAAAAACAAACATTACACAAAATACTAATCAATGCAAAATTTCTCAGAAAAATCCTAAAAAACTTTCAAATTTTCAACAGTTGGCTGAGAATCTTAATGGGAAAGTCATAGCGCTTTGCAAAAAACATAGCACTCAAGGAATTTGGGTTTTGTAACAAATTTTAAGCACAAACACCTAAGGAAAGAAGCTTCAATTTAGTTTTAAAACTATAGCATACATTTCTTGTGGAGGCTACATAGAGAAAAATGTGGATTTGGCAGCAACGAATGAGAAATATAAAACACTGTGTGGAATCACAGTGACTAGGATAAAACGCAGCATAATAGCAAGAAACACAAGGGTTTTGAAAAAAGTAGGAATGATAAATCTATCTCTTTAGCAGGATTTCTATAGTTTTTTCTAGCTCAAACATGCAATTTAGGGATTCATCTAGGACTGAGGAATAAATATAGGGTTGGATTTGCACCTGTGAAGGAGATTTGACCACTTGTTTGCGAGAAATGAAATTCTATGTGGATTCGCAACAAACCAACTTGAGCATACCATGAATTCCATGTGACACCCTCATCCCACATATACCTAATTAATTTACCAACTGGGGGAAACATGTGACAAAGAGTTAATGTGATCAGATTTAATCTCCTAGGTGACCTTAGGGAAGTGGAATCAATGAAAACACATCACATAGATATTCCATGTTAGCAACTGGACTCCCAGAAGCCAACCCAACCACTCAGACATCCAGACCCTGGGTCCCACTAAGGTTTTATGCCTTCAAAACCCCAAAAACTCCCACAGTATAGGCATGGGTGCATCTGGGAGGCTCTGGATGCTCCCACAACATATGCAAGAATGTGTCGAGGGACATTTTTCACATAGATCTATGCCAACGTCCCTGATATTTGAGCCATTTTTTCAGGCCTAAATCCCAGGTCACTGCCCAGAATTCAATGAAAAGCTCATCCATGAAATATAATAGTGAAACAATGGTGTAAGAGAAAATATTGGAATAAGGACTTGACTGGACCCCTACTAGCTATGACAAGCATTTCATAAAACATGTCTCAAATACATAATCTATAGGTTTAAATAACATATCCGAGCATAGGGGTCTCATACTTATTTGGGAATCACAAAAAATCATTGTTCCCTTACATAATTAGCTGCAGTGTCATATATTAGGTCATAGATACATTGTTTATTCATTTACAAAAAAAAAACATGAGGAGAGCCATACATCATCACAATTGTCAAAATACATGCTCATAACCAACATAATAACTACAGAAATATCAGGGATACATCAGCCATAGGATCCACATATAAATCAATACATTTACACATCCAATTCCAAGGAAATGAATTTCTCATTAATGAATGTAAAAAACAACAAGGGATGGGACTACCACATTCCACCCAACCGTAAATGACTGAGCCAAATATCTCTTCAGCCAATCACCCCTGTGCCATATTCCAAGAATGAATTTTGGACTCATGACCAACCAAAAATAACCAAACAAGCATGGATGCTACTGGAGTTCCCCACCTACACCATGAGGAATTTTACTACCTCCTAGTCTATCGGTATTTACCGTAATCCACAGTATGATCTAGGGATCACTAGGCCCTACACCAAGAGCCACTCTCTAGGATTTACCATATATACCATCCTGGGACTACTAGGCCTAGCGAAGAGAAATCCACCTCTTGGATTTACCGTATATCCTTCCATTCACCTGTAAGGATTCATATGCCCATCGAGGCACACAATCATGGATTTATTGCAACCCATAGTCGAGTTAAGGGGTCACTAGGCCAGTGGATTTACCATGATCCATAGTATGGTTCAGGGATCACTAGGCCATGTGTTCGTCATTTAGGAGATCCACCTCACTTAGCTTCGAATCCATCCAGCAATCCGGATCAACCAAAGCATGAGAATGTATCTCTTCAAGGCTATCCAGAAATGGAAAGGCTAGGATGAAAATATTTTCACACTTGGAAAAACCCATGCCATGACATAAAAGAACCACATGCAATACCATGCATGAAAAATCTAGTAAGGAAATAACACATGTAAGGAAATACCTACAAAGAATCCTGCTATAGCTACTTGATCTTGTTTTTCCTTTATTTCTCCTTCCTTCCTCTTTCCTTCTTTTCCTTTCTTGATCCAATGTCAAAGTTCTCCAAGAAAACTCTGTGTTCAAGAGTGAGAGAGAGAGAGAATAATGAGAGATATCCAAAACTGAACTAGAAAAAGGTACCAAATGATCCACAGAAGCCTTTTTGTTGATGAGGCCTCTATTTTATTCATTTTCCATTATTTTCCTTCATTTTCCTTTTCACATGCAACCTGTGCCCTTTCACCTCACTTTTCTCAGAATTTCTAATATTTTCATAAATAAATGTGCCAAAAAATGCCATTTTTACTTTCCAAATTCCTTTTCCATTTCCTCTACCAATTTCTTTAGCCATATTAACTTAAATGAACACCCAATAGGATGTTTTTCCCAACATTCAGCTTGGAATAAATGTCCCATCAACCATGGTTATTATTTTTCCCTTCATTAACTTTTATTACATCGAATTTCACCAGGCCTGTTATAGAACCCTCCCCCTTAGGGGACACCGTCCTTATTGTTCAATCACACATATACCTCAACAAAACTATTGGAAAGAAAACATACTTCTCATGGATATTTATCCAATATATCAATGCAGTATTTACAATAATCACCTTGCTGAAAACCAAACCAACATGACAACATAACAACATGGAAACTATAATGACATGACAACCATACTGCTTATTGGATCTTCATAACATATCTCATGAAAATATTTACATCCACATACATATGTACATATATCAAAACATTAAACCAAAACATATGCCAAACACCATGCCAAAAATTATTTGCATCAACCGGAAAAAAAATGAAGGATACATAGCCCGTTGTTACAGGATAAAACACCCTAAGGTTTGGGTTGGAAACCCTAACAGAGCGAAGGGCATTCAACAATAAGAAGCAAGAAAACAAGACATCCTAATGCTTACACTACTAAAGTGGGATGAAGAGGTAGTACCCGTAGGTACTACATTTGAAGGTGTTCCCGTAGGGTTCAAACCCTCTACTTCCTCTTAAAGGGTACCTGATTTTTAAAGGGAAAAGTCGTGTATGGAATTTAAAATATTTTTTTTAGTAAAAGGACCAAGTCTGAAAGGAAAGGGCTTCCCAAGGCCATAAATCAAAGCATCAAGTATACAAGGTTGGAAAATGATTCTATAACAGATACCCCCTAATATATGAGGCCATAATGGGTAGATGGTGGCCGAAATGTATTAAGATTATAGAAATAATCATGCGAGGACTTGGGAGGAGATCACCAGATTTGAGCCTTCCAAAAAACCAATGGAAGAGATCAGAAAGAAAGATCATGTCTGAGGCGAGTGTACCCATGCTCATAGATAGTACAACATGTCTGCATATCAAGTGTAGAGAAGATCCAATATGTATACAAGTACAAAGGAAACTGAGAAATACATAGTGGATCATCTGATCACAAATTCAAAAGTACAGATCAAGTCCATGTTATAATATCACATATAGAATAACTGATCAATGATTCCAAAGGAGATATCTGATCACTGATGTCATATAACTGATCCTCACATTACTAAGTCATAAAAGTGGAATAACAATACTACTCACAACTCAGGTGCTAACATATAAGATGATGTTGTGATGGAATGGAACATATAAGGTGGAAGATTTCTCTGACAAAACACTGGAGGAGCTGAAAACTGAACCAAAACATTCTGATGCAAACCTAAGGTCTTCACCTACTGCCATGGTACATGTCTAGACTATGGGAACAAAAGAACCTAAGTCGACCATGTGAGAAATTGTTTGATTACCGGTCATTGATGTATACCGTTAACAAACGTGAGACAATTCACCGATAATTATGATGAGAGTCAAGGTACCCTGGTACAATCTAACAAGTGAAAATAATTGAGTTGAAGTCAAACAATTGAGAGAATATACCAATTATGAGACATTGATGTATTCTCACTGTCGATAGCAAAGGAGTCTGCCACTAATGACTGAAAACCCTAAGGTTATGAAAGGACTCTAGACCTTATTCCCAAAGCAATGAGTTGTAGTCTATGGGAAAATATCTACTGGAAGGAAGGCTTTAAGGAATCCCACATCAATCCAACACGAGTGTAACCCACAGGAAAATAATTTGGAAGGAACCAGACGAAGAAAGATGAAGTAACCATACTGAAGCACGTTTCCGGCATACACAAGATGTGGATAACACACAATAGAAACCCTCTAAACCAACCAATAATGAAAGCTAACGCAAAGACGAGGAATCCACCAATAGGGTCAAATGGAAACCAAGGTACTCCACGAATCCCAATGTGTGATAATGTAAGCTGACATCAAACACAAGGGAAAAAAACTTAGTGAAATACCCATGATGCTAATCAGTGCTGAGAAGAAGGTCACCTATCAATAATGGAAATAGATCCAGGGTGCGGTTCTAGGCCTACTCTTAGATAAATTTTCCGAATTCGATAAGAGAAAACCCGCCAGCAAGAAGTAACTGGAGACCTTCTTAACTATCACGAGAAAAGGACCAAATAGGTGATGTGATAGTGAACATAAATATAACAGAATTGGTATGGCCCACTGAATATAAGTCAAGAGACATCGCAGAAAGATTGTCTCAGGTTTACCTCCCTTGAACAAAAGCACGACTCAAATGTGACTATATGGCAACATATGATAGCTTTGTATAAGTTTTTCATGCAGGAGTGATAAAAAAAACTCTCCATATGATGGGAAGAGATAACCAATCAGGGGAGTACTAACTCAATGAAAATTTGATGGCTCTCCAAAGTCAAACTAAAGTCCATCCCAATGGAGGAAATAATTTCTTTTGAGTGATTTTTTCAAGGGTGACACAAATGACTCAATGCTTTCATCAATTATGGAAGTAAGTTCACGTTCCCACTCTTTTTGAAATATATTAATTTTGTTTTTTATTTTTCATATTTAAAAGCCTGAAAAAGAATAAAAGAATTCCTATGGTACAGTGGAAAGAACGAGTTTCTGAATACAGATGCAATAGTTCCTAGGACTGGAACATTCCTATGCTCAATGCAAGATGACGAAACTGGCCAATGCCACTCAAAGGAATGTTCTATCCATGGCCATAAGGTGTCAAGTTGTAGAGGCTAAGTGATTTCAGGGTTGTTTTATGGCTCTCCAAAGTCAAACTAAAGTTCATCCCAATGGAGGAAATAATTGCTTTTGAGTGCTTTGTTCAAGGGTGACACAACTGACTCAATGCTGCCATCAATTATGGAAGTAAGTTCACGTTCCCGCTCTTTTTGAAATATATTAATTTTTTTTTTATTTTTCATATTTAAAAGCCTGAAAAAGAATAAAATAATTCCTATGGTACAGTGGAAAGAACGAGTTTTTGAATATAGATGCAATAGTTCCTAGGACTGGAACATTCCTATGCTCAATGCAAGATGACGAAACTGGCCAATGCCACTCAAAGGAATGTTCTATCCATGGGCATAAGGTGTCAAGTTGCAGATGCTAAGTGATTGCAGGGTTGTTTTTGTAAAAATACATGGTAAAAAATTGGCTTATACACGAGTCCAAGTGAAGTCAGGCTAAGGCCAAAATGTACAAATAGTTAACATGCAATGAAAAAATACAACTCAACATTTGGGAGCCTCTAGGTTATAAAGCCAGGAAGATAACAAAGAAGAAGGAGAATGAAGCTTCATCACAAAATTCATGGCGAGACTAAAGAGGACTTCCAAGCCTACTCAATATTTGTAGCTTGGGTAACATATGCTAGCAAGGATCTAACTAGGAAGCCCATGTAAAGGATGGATCTATCATCATGTCATGATTTTATAATTCAGCAAGTGAAAATGGTTTTAAGAATCATAACACAATGGGGTGGCCCATACAGAAACATATCGAAGTATGGAGGTTAGAATGCATAATGCAACGAAAAAAATGATCTTCCCTAACCTATATGCCAGTGATGAAAATGATACCATCCATGATGGGTTAATAGTCATGGAATCAAAGTGGTAAAAATGTTTGAAAGTCTTCATTTTGTCCTGAAAAACAACCTATCCCAGTGCTCAAAGCCAAAAAGGTAACAAAGTTTATAAAACTAAAAAAAACATAAACTTTGTAAAAGTGGGTTTCTTAATTTCTTTTGAAATTCAATTATAAATAGACCTTTTGACTTACAAATACTCATTTGTGTTTTATACAATTGAGTGCAAGAGATTTGGAGAAAAACCCTGACAACCACAATCCACCAAATTTCTCAATGAAATTTCGTTCGATTCAAGTATTTTTTTTCAAAAAAATTATCAGTAAGGAATTAATATTTTGATTTTAACTTTTCCTGTAGGTGGGTTGGGCATATTGAAGTCACGTATTTGGAATCCCTATATGCGACTGTGTATGAAGTGAACTCATGTACGTGCAATCCAATATTTAAAAACATGGATTTTAATGTATGAAAATACCTGAAAGTGCAAGATATTAATTAGTTCGAGGGAAAGAGAGAACAATGAAATATATAATGAGGTTATGAACAATCAATTGGCACTAGATGCACTAAAAGGATGTGGATTGTTGAATTTTTTCAAAATTCCAAACATGAAACCAATACAAGATCGCTGGAAATGCTTGTCAACTACTAGGACCCAGAAGAAGATGCATTCATGATTGATATGATGCCCTTGCACATTGAAGTAGAAGACATATAATTTATTACTGGACTTTCTTGTAGAGGAGAGAGAATCAATTTGCAAGGGAAGGCCCAAGGAGGCCTTAATGTGGATGATTGCATTCACATTTACTACCCAGACTGTTAGGTCCCCGTAATTTGCAGATTGGAAAAAACAAATGAACAGGGGTAACATCAAACCAATCTTTGGAGTCCTAGGACCTAGCCTTCCTGGACTCAAAGAGGGATTTCTCTATGATTATGTAAAGGATTTAACTTGTTTTTTTTCAGAGATTTTATTTTAGGCTAGTTATAGGGATTAAGGTTTTCTTGTTTGTTTGTTTGGTTGGATAGGTTGTTAAGACAAATAGCTAGAGTAAGAGAGAAATCAATCCATTTGGCTATGGGGTCTGTAAAGGCCTTGAAAAGTGAAAAATGAGTCAAGGATAGTTCATAGGGAATGTTGGCAAGGCCAAATGGATCTAAGTAGGTCTAGGGAGAGTGAAATAAACATGGAGTTGTGTAAATAGTGAGTTAAGGGGCAATCAAGTATCCTTTAACAAACTAATAAAACAAGGAAAATCTTTTAAGATGATAGCATAACAAATTTGAAGAGAAGTAAAGGATTATTCAATATCAACTAGGCTAAGAAGTTCTTAAAAAAAAAAAAATAAGTGAGCTAAGAGAGAAGTGAAGGATTCTCCAAAAATTTCTTGCAAATAGATAGAAATTTAACATAACATCTTAGTAATACTGAAGAGCATTCAAGGATTCTTTAGCAAAATTATAAGGAAGAAAACATAGAAATCAGAGGATGTAGACAAAGCAGGGTGCCCAAGGCATATCCTACTCTAAAATTTCTATCCCATGATCACAAAAACATAATCAGAACTAAAGAAAACATGTACAAAGATGGAAAACATCACCATATCACCAAGCTTAATGAATCCTAGGAGTGAGCTCGATCCATGGAAGCACAATCGAACACCATCACAAGGTACCAAAGCTAATTTCACAAATAAAATCAAAGTCTATTTCAAATTATATTTAGCAACCAACCAAAAAAATACAATAAGACCTCCATGCTCTATTTAACCAGCAAATGAGGAGGTGGACACCCTAAGAGGTTTCTAGAAACCATAAATACATCATAAATGTCATTTATGTCCAAAAAGGCCATGTAAGGCCCAAGGAATATAATAAATATTGCAATAAATGAAAGATAACCTAAACATAATTCCTTAATCAAATCTGAAATGATTTGCCCAAAAGATCTTGAAAATATCCTTTAGTGTGTTTTGTTGACTTTTTTGCAAGGGGGCAGCTTCATTGGTCTGAAAGCATAGTGCCTACACAGGAAAACTGGGTCCACTTGCAGCCAAGTTTTGATGGAATTCTCGATGTCGGAATTGGCTCCGTGATGGCTAGTTGGAAAGCCCGTTGAATCTACTTTCCAAAACTTTTTTTTTTTTTTTTTCTGATTGGGATATATTAACTTGCTCAAAAATTAAATCTCCCAAGGCTTCTCTAGGTGCAATGCTAGTCCTGAAAACTAGGCAGAAAGGTGAAAAATGACATGTTTTTTAGCCTTTTGAGAGACCTGTTACACTAAAAATTGTCATCCTGACATTCTGCTATGTGTATGAGCCCATTATAACTCATACTTCTCCCTTTGCAAGTCTAAACATATTAGTTCCTCATGTCAAGCGTTGAAAATCATAAAAAGTTCCTAAAAGTCTCCTAAACTTTGGTATCGCACTTTCTGGCCATCTTGCCTGCGGTCCCGCACCCAATGTTCAACTATCCTACGTACCTGAATGAACTTTATCTTTGTTATAGGTGCGGACCCCTGTAAGATTGAAAAGGCGCAAGTAAATTCCAAAAAGCTCAATTAAAGTAAATTCTGGAAGCTTCTAGAATGGATTTTGCGGTGGCAGAACCGCTCTTGTGAGGTGCATGAATCCCTTACCTTATGGAGCTAACCCCTTGATGTGAGGAGCTTATCCCCTTGAAGGAGGATTCTATCCCTTCATACTTCAAACATGAAACCTCTTCTTTTCCACTATAAAAAGAGGCATTGGGTAGCCTCAAGGGGGGTGGAAGCTTTAGAATATTTGAAGTTAAGTGTTGTTGAGATTCAGACTCAGTTAATTAAGACTTTTGTGAGGAAATATCACATACCTCTATTCTTCTTTATTGAGGAGTGCAGAGCTTATCAAAGTAAAGGCGATTCCTGCTTCGGACCCCGGAAAGTCCTGTGCAACATCAAGGCTCAGGTTGTAAGGATTTTCTTCTTTTGAAATTAATACAAATATACTCATTTTTCTCAGTAAGCTTTTAATCAATGGTTTATTTCATAGATTCCTTGATCACTATGATAAGCATGGTTTATGATGATTTATATACAGGTGCTATGTAATATTTTTCTTGTTTGTGACTGCAGGTTTACGAGGAAAACTCCTTCAAGCGCGCGAAGGACAACAATGACTTCAAACAAGCACTGGACAAACGGTAAGTCCTTAAAACCTCTATAGAGCTTTTCATAGATCGTATATGCTTAGAGAAAGATTAGTCTATTTGGATGTTTGTTGCTAGATACTTTTAGTACTAGGGAGATCGGTCTTGTCCACAAGACGGATTAATCCTCCAAAAAATTAGCGACTCCACTGGGGAAAGAACTTGATTGTTTTTTGTTCTCTTTTATTTTGATTTGAGGAAACATTTTTCATAGTTTTTGATTGATAGACATCTGCCCGGGTAGCTTAGGTTTTCTCTGTTTTTGAAAATTTTGAGATCTTTTATGTTTTTATCTACTTTTTCCTGGGACCGCACTTTGCCTTCTTTGCACAGTGCGGGCAGTTTCGCACTTTTGCTTTAGTAAACAGTGCGGTACCGCACCTGTTACTTCTGCAAGCCTGCGGACCCTGTTAAAATTTTGAAAAACTTTGGATTTATTTCTTTAGTTTATCTTTATTGCAATTTAGAGTTTTTTGGTTTTTTCCCAGATTGATGATTGTTTCTATCAAAAGCTTTCTGTGAATGAGTCTTAGCAGTATTGGTGTTTTGATGATTTTCTAGAAGTTTTGCGTTTTGGATTGTCTTTCGCTTGGTCTTTGTAGTGATTTGAAGCATTGAATGTTGAAAGTACCTAAGATTACATTGGTCTTTTGTCTTTTGCTGAATCTGGCCTGACTGTGAAATCATCCTTTATTAAGAAATAGAGTTACCATGTTTCTTTGCAAACCTTCGAAAAGAAACTTTGGTATTGGTTTTTGAATTTCATTTTTTATAAAAACATAATTGAGTGTTTTTGATCTGTTTGTTATTCTGAATGAATAGATCCTTAGTTTGCTGAATAACTAAGTAAAAAATTCTTCAATTTTTTTTTTTTAAAGCTTTTATTCAAATAGGTTATTAAAATTTGTAGGTCTCAGAATTAGTTTGATAGTTTTGAGTGTTTTTCATAGAATTTTGTAGGTCTCTTTTGAAGAAAACTTGTTTAGTAGCTTCAAGTTTTTGAAAGTGAAAGGATTTTATTATGAGCTTTGATAGTTTGTTTCATTTTTGAGTTATTGCTGAAAAGACAAAAATATTTTCTTTCAATTGCTCTTAATGTTTAAAGAAGGAATTGTTCATTAAAAGGATTGCATTCTCCAACTTTTCCTTAATTAGAATTTCATTGAAAGGAAATGATCTGATTATCATTTTTAGGTGCATTTTAGTGTTTTTGGAAGTCGAGTTTTCACACCATCAAAGTTTCACTTCCGCACCCATTGACTTAAGAAACAGCTCTTAAAAGTAACGCTTAATTAAAACTCATCTAGAAATCTTTTTATTTTCTAGGGCTCTTATCACCAACATAGCTTAGGCTAGTATCTTGGAGTAGGGAGTAATTAACTCTCCAAGGTAGTAAAAACAAACAAGTAGACAAATCTTGCGGTAGGAAATAAATCCAATTGTAATTTGTATAATCTGGGAAGCTTCTCTTAAAGAAGTCAATCACGAGATCATGTCCGAACCTTTGAGACAATCAATTCTGTTTCATTGGGGAAGATAGAATATTTTGCGCATATTACAAATGGTAAACCTCGGATTAACCATTGTCGAGGAGCCTGGGGTCACTTGTCGGTAAACCTCGGATTAACCATGTCGAGGAGCCCTCAAGGGGATTGAGTTTTCTACTCTGCCCTTGCGCGTGAAATCGGATCGTAGACTGTTCCCCCAGTTATATTTGTTACTGTTGGTAACCTTAGTGTCCATTATCTTAAGATTATTTCCTAAGGTGACGGTGAAGGAAAGATCTCACTGTACCTGGAGCAGACGTCAACTAGACTCACTTGGACTCTCTGGGGGGTTCTCTTCACACGAGATGGTTTTGTGAGGAAACTTGTTCCAGTCTGTTTCATTAAGCAGGTTGTCGGGGTAACTGTTCCAACCGCCCTTTCTGTATTAAATTTCTACTAAGTTGGATTTCATCACCAACTAGTGTTTTTAGTACGGGAAGTTACTGTTTGTGTGTGGTTTGAACTCCTAGATTTTTAAGCGTGTGATTCAGCTGTTTGTTCCTTTAAAGACTTTAGGTGTTTTCTTTCAAAATTTCTTTGTTTCTGTGTGATTAGTTAAATAATTAATCATTGCGGAATTGCTGAGACAATCCTAGAGACTACAAGGGAAACCCCCTGAATATTCACCAAGTCAGCTCGAAGGGCTTCGTGCTCTGGTATCGTCTAGTAGCGATAGGATTAAATAAACAGAATTTGGAACTTCATCCATAATGGTTCATCTTGATTATCAAACACCCATAACAGAACACATTCAAGAGCCAATTTCAGTTTCTGAAGTTACTGGTAGTATTTCTCCTGCCAGTGAATGGGCTGATGAACCTAAAATCTCTGAACCTGAAACTGAACCTTCTGTTTTTGAAACATTTTCGGGATTTATTTCACCAACTTCCAACGATCTTGGTTCACCTAGGGTAAGAAATATTGTCACTGATGATCTTCCATATGGAATAATTTCTATTGAAGAACTCACTAATCCAGACGAAGAGTTATCTCTTCCCAATTCCCCTCAATCGTTACATCTTAGGGAACGTGAATCAATTTTCTATAGCCCTATTCGAACTACTGCTTGGTACTTATCTTTAACTATTTTTTTAGAGAATACGGGTCTTGCTTTTTCTCCACCTCGAGTTCCATTTCATCCAACACCCAGAGGTTATTATCCGTCATCCATTATGGCAGGAGAATCATCCATGTTTTCCCAAACACCGGAATCATTTTTACATGGTGGTCCTTCTCTTCCTTCGGGATATCAGGCTCTGTCTGGTACTTTCTCGGGGGCAGCTCCTCAACCGATTGAAAGTGTGTTATCATCTGGTTTAAGTGGAATTAAAACTGAAATGTTGAACGAAGGGAAAATTTTTATGATGTCTGGTAATATTCCAGATCCGCAAACTCAAGGCAGTCAGGTACCTCCTGGAGGGCAATCTCAGGGAAATCAGTTACAGCCTGGGGGGCAACCTCAAGGTAGTCAGTTACCGCCTGGCAGGCAACCTTCAGGAATTCAGTGACGACCTGGGGGTCAACCTCAAGGTAGATTTTTCCCAGGACAAACTGTGGAATCATATTATTTTGGGGGGCAACCCCAAGGGCAGTACATACCTCAGGGTTATCAACCTTCAGGACAGTACACACCTAGGGTCAACCCTAAGCCTAATATGCTCCTCAGGGTCCTTATCAACCCCAGCTTTAGTACGTGCCTCAGGGTTATCAACCTCAAGGTCAGTACCCAATTCAAGGTTACCAACAGCCTTCTGGTCAGTCATCTGTTCAAAGAGCCGGACATTTACCATTCACGTATCAACCCTACGTTCAACCAGGTTATGGTCCTTATGTTCAACCTTCTACGGGACAATATCCCAGAATGAATATGGTGTGGGATCTGTACCAATATCGATTGCTTATGCAGCCTAATGTGCAGTTACCTTTTCAACCTAGACAGCTTTTGGTTTCTGGTCCAACCCAGCAACCTGTCCAGCCTACTATTCAAACTCCTGCACCTATTTCTGTTCATCAGGCTGGGCCTAGTTCGCCTCAGACTCCGCCTCAAACTGCTGCAACTGCTACTATGTCTGTCCAACCTGTAACACCTATTTCTGGAGTATCTGTAACGCCGAGTTCGTCTATCCCCGCATCCGTGCAAATTCCTCAAGTCTCTGTACCCCAGTCAGGGCCTTTCGTTCAGACTTCGGTTCAGATGCCTGGAGGACAAGCCGGTACAAGTACAACTGTCACAAGTCAACCGCAATTCACGTATCAACCGTACCATGAATATCCTCAATTCGGTCCCAGTTCACAAAATCCAAATTATCAGTATCAACCGTACCCTGGCTACACTTATCAGCAGCCTCAACAACCCCAGTTTGGTCTGGTTAATCCTGGTTTTCCAGGAGGTTACACGATTCCTAACGCAAATGCAATTCCCAGTTATCCTGGGTATCCACCTCCTGGAACTGCTTTGGCTACTCAAGGTTTTCGTGACCCTAACCATCAGTTACCATTTATTGCAACTTTGGATTTACCTGATTTGACGCGCCTTACGAATGATCCGATTTTCTATTATCCGTACTGGCCGCCAATGCCGCATAAGTTGCCCAGTGATATACCAAAATTCGAAGGTAAGTCAGGAGAGGATCCATCAAATCACGTCATGACTTATCACCTCTGGTGTGCGTCTAATTCAATTATTGATGATTCGATTCGCTTACGTCTTTTCCAAAGAACTCTTATTGGTCTTGCAGCCAAATGGTACATTGAGTTACCACGAGGCTCGTTTAATAACTTCAGTCAGTTAGCAACTGCCTTCTTGACTCATTTTCAGTTGCCTGTCAGATACGACAATGGCACGGAATTGTTAACTTCACTAAAACAATCTACGTCTACGTATATTTCTGATCATATTCATGAATGGCGACGTAGAAGACGTTTGGTGAAAGTTTATATTCCAGATCAAATTTTGGCAGAATGGTTTGTTAAATCATTGTTACCCAAGATCACTGAAGATGTAGCTAAGGCCGGTGTTGTTACTGAAGAGTAAGTGATTGCTCAAGCTCAGTACCTTGATCTCGTTTACACGTAGTCGGCACTTTACATGAAAAAATCCTCGACCTTCCAAAACAAGGTCAGATAGCTGCTGCTCCTTCAAGGTCTCATGCTGCTGATGGCATGATTAGTACAGTCAATACGAAAAGTAAGAAGAAATCCTCAAATAATTCTTCTCCTATTATAACCTTACCAGATTCCCCGGAAGGAGAATCTTCCCCCGAAATTTCTGCCGACATTCATGTCATAGAGACTTCTACGGCTAAATCTAAATTTGGTGGTAAAAATAAAGGGAAGAATAAAAAAAAGAAAAATTCGAAAGAGAAAACTGATAAAAGTGAATCCAATGATGAAAAGCGCAAGCCTCGTTACCCTTGTTACATTTGTGACGAGGATCACTTCATCCACATCGTGCAGAGGTTGCAAAATTCGTTAAAGGTTCACAACAACCTGCTGTCTTGAAGGATCCTTTTCCAACTCAAGATAGCAAGATGGTTGGTTCCACTTCGACTGCTTCAGAAGAACCTATTTTGATGATGTCTCATGTAAGGATTGCGACGTGATCACAAGATTATGGTACTAAGGGTCCTGTTGATGGTAAAGAAGCAGAATCTTCTAATGCAAATGCATCAACTACGCCTCCTCCTGTTTCTGGTCCGCTACAGATCGAGAAACAAAACCCATACTTAATAATCAAACTGCCTGGTAAAGGTGTTCTTTGTAAATCAGCTTTCAAAACACATGCGAGAGCTGCTCAGAATTACAAAATTGTTGAAGACTTAGCTATTTCCCCTTCAGCAATGTCGGCTTTGGAAATGCTGCAATCATGCCCAGCACAGCGTAAACTTCTTTTGTCTGCTATAGGAGCTGTAGATGTTCAGGATTCTAATCTTATAATATTTGATTTAGAAAATAGTACACCTCGTCTACCTCATCAAATGGCTTTCCAGATACCAGTGTTAGTCAAAAACAGACCGATCTATCGAACTGTGATTGATGAGGGGGCTTCAATGTGTATTATGTCGATTCAGTGTTGGAAATTGCTTGGTTCTCCTACACTTAACCAATCTCCGACGATTCTTAAGGCTTTTGATGGTCGAGATTTTCACCCTTTTGGTATTTTGCAAGATTTACCCATAGGGGTCGAAGGTAAAACTGTAAATCTAGATGTGGAAGTGGTTGATGCCCCTCTAGATTACAACCTTCTTCTAGGTCTCAGTTGGTCTTATGCGATGACTGCTGTTGTTTCTTCGGTCTTTCGACTCATAAAATTTCCATATCAAGGAAATATCGTCACAATAGATCAGTTAACTTATTTCTCTTCCGACCCAGCCTCTACAGAAACAATCCAGCACGTTGGTAAAGTGACTATCCCTTATAAGGATGTTGGAGTAGGATTAGTTAAAGATTCTGGTTTACTAGGAACTTTTGCCTTTCCTCCTCCTAATGTATCGCCTGCTGTTGCAACTATTCACATGATTTCGTCAAATACTATTATGTTTGATGATCCTTGGATCATACCTTCTGATTCCGAGTTAGATTCAATTGAGGGCATGATGCCTTTGAGTCCATTTGAACTTGCATACCAGGCCGTACAGTCACTTTCCGACACCTCTTCAACCGGAATTGATCCAATGAATGGGATCCCTGAGGAATCAATTTTTATATCCAGTTCAGCCACAACGACATTTCCAGATGTTGTTCATACTGATGAGAAAATTCGTGAATTTTTGTCTGTTGATGATTTACCATGGGAAGATCTGCATCATTGATCTTCATTTTTACCTGAACCAGATCATTTTGAAGATGATTTCGCTTCAATTTTTACTGCTGAATATGTCAAAGAACCCCAGAATCCATTGCAAAATCCTGATTCTGAGTTAAATTTGGAAAATATTTCTCGAACGGTTCCAATTGACATTTCAGTAAAACCAGGAATAATTGAAAACATTCATATAGGTGCTTGCTATACTGAAGATGAAATTAAAGCTTATAAAGCCCTATTTCAAGAATTTTGTGATGTGTTTGCCTAGTCTTATGAAGAAATTCCAGGAATTGATCCATCAATCGTCATACATGAAATCAAGACTTACCCGGATGCCAAACCTGTTCGTCAAAGTTTACGTCAAATACATCCTAGAAAAGCTGCTGCTATCAAAGCAGAAGTTGAAAAACTGCTGCGTGCAGGTTTCATTTATCCAATTCCCTTAACGGATTGGGTATCAAATATTTTTCTTGTGACTAAAAAACAAGGAACGATATGAGTATGTATCGATTATAGGGATATTAATTGAGCCTATCCCAAAGACAATCATCCAACTCCCTATATCGATCAGATAATCGATGATTGTGCCGGTAGCGAAATGTTTTCCTTTATGGATGGTTTTTCCGGGTATAATAAAATAAACATACTCCCTGCTGATCAGCCAAAAAAAACTTTTATTTTTCCATGGGGGACATTTTCTTATCGCAAACTACCCTTTGGATTGAAGAACGCTGGAGAAACTTTTCAAATGGCAATGTCTTATGCGTTTCATGACATTAAGCACAATGTGAAGCCATATCTCGATGATTTACCTGCTCATTCATCACGCAGGGCCCTCACACACTTACGAGCTATCTTTATGAGGTGTCAGCATTATAAGATTAGGCTGAATCCACACAAATGTGTTTTTTGTGTCAAGTCGAGTCGTTTACTGGGCTTTTTTGTCTCGAAATCAGGCATTCGCGTCGATCCGTCGAAGGTCGAAGCTATTGTTAAATTACCTCCTCCTTCGACTTTACGCCAACTCCAAAGTTTGTAGGGGAAAGAAAAATTTTTACGTCGGTTCATTCCTAACTATGCCGAGCTTACAAAGGGTTTCACCCGGTTGTTGAAACAGAATATTCAATTCTTATGGGATGAGATCGCTGATCGATCTTTCGATGCACTTAAACACGCGTTAACCCATGCACCGTTATTGCATCCTCCCAACTACAATCAGGATTACATTTTGTATCTCGTTGCTTCTCATTCCACCATTAGGATGGTGTTAGTTCAGGAAGACGAACCTCATACTGAACATGTGATTTACTATCTTAGTCGGAATCTACATCCGACCGAGATCAAGTATACACATGTGGAGAAATTGGCATTGGCAGTTGTCCAAGCTGTCCAAAGATTTAGGCACTACATCTTGTTACGTAAAACCACAGTCATTTCTGATTGCAACCCTATGATGTATATTTTAACCAAACAATTTCTAGGGGGCAAGTATTCCAAATGGATAGTTATCCTGCAGGAATTTGACTTGGAGTATGAAAAATCCAAGGCAAAGAAATCTTTGGTATTTGCGGAACTGATGTGTGATTTTCCCTCTACTGATACTGAAACTGTGGTAGAAGAGCCCATTACGGACGAATCTCTGTTTCTTATCAGTACTCTCGTTCCATGGTATGGAGATATTATTGTTTATCTCCAAACCCAATCTTTTCGGCCCGAAATTTCACAATCTCAGCGACGGAAAATACGCTTCCAATCCCAGCAGTATAATATCATTGGTGTTACACTCTATCGTCATGGAGAGAATTCTATTTTTAGATGCTGTCTTATTCATGAAGAAGCTGAAAAGGTATTAAATGATTGCCATTCTGGAGCATGTGGCGGTCATATGTATGGGTATGCCACAGCCCAAAAAATATTGCGCGCTGGCTATTTCTAGCCGTCGTTATTCAAAGATTTTATTTATGCAGTTTGGAAATGCCACAATTGTCAACTTTTTGATCGTAAAATGCACGCGCCACCTGCTCCTCTTCATCCCATCATTGCTGTTGGTCCTTTTGCGAAATGGGGTATCGATTTTATTACATGTAACCCTCACTCGGCCAGGGGGCATGCGTATATTATCTTAGCAATGGATTATTTTACTAAATGGGCCGAGGCGATTTCTACATTTTCGGCTGATAGCAAGACTGCTGCAACTTTCATATTTAATCACATAATTGCTAGGTTCGGTGTTCCTCAAGCCATTATTACAGATCATGGAAGTCATTTTCGAAATGTCATGATGACTGAATTGACAGATCAACTTGGCCTGTGCCATGATAGTTCCACTCCATATTATCCACAAGCCAATGGTTTGGTTGAAGCTATAAATAAAGTTTTAGTCACCATGATTAGACGAATTATTGGTATTCACAAAACGAATTGGCATTCCATGTTGTTTTCAGCACTTTGGGCATATCAAACCTTAGTAAAAACATCAACTGGTTTCACTCCCTTTCAACTCGTTTACAGTATGGAAGTTGTGTTGTCAATTGAATGCAAAATTCCGTCACTAAAATTAGCCATAGAATTACTCGCAGCTACGTCTGAAGAGGAGAAACGTTTCTTGTACTTAGCTCAGCTGGACGAGAATCGATGAAATTCCGTAATAGCAAACGAGGCTCATGTTAAACGAATAAAAGCTCAGTATGATAGAAGTGTTACCCCTCGAAATTTTTTAGAAGGAGACCTAGTCTTAGTTTATGATCAAGCCAATGATAAGCTAGGAAATTTGTGCCCATGTGGCATGGTCCTTTCATTGTTAAGCGAAAGCTGGAAAAAGGGCCTTATGAGCTGATAGATTTTGACGGTGTCCCTTTAGATAAACCCAGAAATGGGCTTTATCTAAAGCGATACTATGCTTAACTTGGTATGGAAATTTATTTTTAGATTAGATTTCTTTACTGCTGGTGTGTTTTAGATTAGAAAATCGTGCTTAGTTTAGAAGTGTTTTTTTATCACTATTCCTGCTTATCTGAGTTTTACTCTTGATATTGCAGATGTCGACGTCTCTTCAAGCCTACATTGGTTTTGTTGATGGTGCTTGTCGTAGTACATGGAACATCTCTTCCACTGCTTGGGTTATCTATTCACCCTCTGATGAGTTAGTATCCATGCATGGGGTAAGCCTTGGTCAAACAACGAATAACGTTGCTGAGTATAGTGCAGTGATTGAGTTATTATCTAAATCCATGTCATTTGGAATTCGGAGTTTGATTGTTAGGTTGGATTCTGAACTTGTTGTATTACAGCTTAACAGGGTTTATGCCATTAGAAATCCAGTGTTATTATGGTTATTTTTAAGAGTTCGTCTCTTGGAACGTGAATTTGACTACATTGAATATCAACATATTCCAAGACATTTAAATACATTAGCAGACGTAGTTGCTTCTAGTATGATAAATCGACATTTGCAATGATCAAAGAACAGTAAAACAAAACAACATTCATAACATGTACACAGATAGCCGGTAAATAGTGATATATCATAATATAGAAGTGTTTTCAAAAAATATACATCGTCTTCGATCATAGGTTGGAAACACCTTATGATCGGCAAAATAGTAACACAAAAGGTCAAAAATATGAGTCTACAACACGATCATCCCATCACTGATGGTGATCACGATAAGAAACCACTACCCGAGCCACCCTGCACAGGAACCTCCTAAAAGGTCCTGGAACACCAATCACATATCTCTGTAATCTGAATGGAATGTCATCTATGTCTGTCTCCGGAATATCTAGAGTCAAATGCTCTAGATGATGCTCTAAATCATTCAATATTTCTGCTGATTGGCCTGCTGGGGCTGGTGCGGCTACAACTGGTTGTTTTCTGTCATAAGGCTAGAGATGGGCTGGTCGCCGTGGGCCCACATTTGTATTCAAAAAAATTTTGGTTATTAATTGTCAAGACGATCAAAAATAAAAAATGTAGAACTTAGAATTTGTTGAAAATGATTTTATCTGAGTCATCCCACTATTCCCCTGCTGGGAGAGTCATCTCTCGGTCGCTGCGGAAATCTATCCCGACGTATGGAAAGTCCTCTATGACAAAAATTTGACGGTCCAGCCAACGAAAATATGAAGAAGGAAATCGAACAATCTCAGCGCCCTCAATACCATGACGAGCCATCAATGCAACCCAACGAACCATCCTAGGTTCTCGGGGTCGACCAGCATCAACAGGAATACTTTGCGGAGCTAGCATGGGTACCCACTCTAGAGAAAAAGTGACCACAATGGATCCATATCCAAAGTTATTTAGTTTTCCATTTTTCTCTCTAGTCAGTTGGCCTTTTACATTAGTCAACACGGCTTCGCACCAGTTGAAAATGGTGCCTCGGAAATAGTCTACAGCAATACGCATCTGGGAACCGGTAGCCACAGACAGTGCAGCACTCCCACACAGTCTGGTAACAGTAAATGCAATCACTTTCAGCTCAGGACGGATGATAGTTCTTATATCAATCCATTTGTCCCTGGGGTCTGCTTCATCATTACAAAACTCTTGTCGAAGGCTAGCGATAGTTTGGCCACCTGGCCTAGTCCCAAAAAAGGAAAGTTGTTTGCCCCTCTTGGACAAACCAGTCAAAAAATAAATATCCTCTAGCTCAATTTCGAGTCGGTGGCTGCCAATAATGAAACACTGGTCTTTCACGTTCCACCTGTTTACCAGCCATGTCAGGAGGTCTACCTGTGCCCTCATGCCTTGGATGGCCCAAAATTTATACAGACCGCATGCTCTTAATGCTTGCATTGTGGGAAAATGGAGCATTGCGGCTTCGTCCACGCCCTCATGCTCACATTATCTCCAAATCAAATTCTTGCTAATCCTACAATGTATAAAAAGATAAGTTAGAACAATCTAATTTGAAAATTTTTGGGCGGCAAAAGAGAAATTTGATTTTTAAATTCAAACGCGCGGGGACCGCACTTCACCTTTGTACACAATGTGTAGGAACGCACGCGCTCTGTGGGGAAGGTGCGGACCCATGAATTTTTTCTTTGTAGGGAAAAGTCGGGGTCCGCAGGCACCATGTGTGTCACCTGCGGACCCCCGCAGGCAATTTTCAAACTATTTTTCTCCCTTAAAAATAAAATCTAAAGCCTAAAAACGAATTGTAAATGGATGAAATGCAAGATTAAGAGGTCGTAGATTACCTGGGACTGACGGTTCTCGATTTCGACGAATAGATTTTCCAGAATCTTCACAGGAACTTTTTTACCCATAAGCTTCTACTTTTCACTCTGAACTTGAACGGTAAAAATGAAATTGAAAAAGTCCTTTTTATAATTTTTTTCGAATAGATGAATTTTTAATTTGTTTATTTTTCACTTTAAAAGGGTATTTTTGAAGCATTTTTACTCATCTTAAACAGGTATGTGTAATGTTTCAAGTTTTTGTGCAAAAATTGGATTTTTCAGGAGAATTGATCATTTTTCAACAAAGAGCATACTTTTATCACTTTTTCGGACTCTTTCAAAAATTCATGAAAAAGCGAAACATTGGAGTTCTCTTTTAAGCCCCTTTCAGACTCTCTAAACATGAAAAGATTTCCGAGTACTTGATTGCTCGAACTCGTTAAAGTAAATGAATAATCGTCCCTTCAGTATAAGTTTACCCCTTTTACGGACTGAAATGGACTAACGAAAAAGGTATACATTGACTAAATACGGTCAATAGAGTTTTCTCCCGCATTATTTTATCCTTTTTCGGGCTCAAGAGACTAAATTTACGAAAAAGTACACCCATGGATTTTTCTTAAGTTTTTTCTTCTGACTCCCTAAAGTTGAAAAACACCGAGTTTCTCCTATACTGGACTCGTTAAAATTTAACAGTAAAGGACCTGTTCAATTTCAAACAGGAACGAACCGCTCCTTCTTAGGGTTCAAATCTTAAACTAAGTTGGACTCATCCGAAGGATGAGCTTATAAACAAGCAAATGTTATCCTCCTCAAGCTTGTCAAAAATAAAGAGGTACTTGCCAGAAATGGTGGGGGAAAAGAGAGGAAAATGGGCGTGTTTGTTGCATTTTGATTTTTCGAAAATCCAATCAACCACTCTTGAACACGACACTTTCAATCTCATGGTTTGGGAAATCCTTTGCCTAACAGTTAATCAAACCTCATTTGAAAGTCTTCATCCGGTTCCTGGGTATTAGCTTTACGTCAACTGTCACCAAGCTATCTGCAGTGTCATTATGTGTTCAAGAGGATAGTTCAAATAAACCATTCATCTGCAAAATATCTGTCATTCGTTTTTGACCATCCCTGAGTCAATCCTTGCCAATATGTTTTCAAAACTTGATCTATGATTTCGTGTTGTGGGCTTGCCTACAACGAATCACTTTCTATCGATGACAACTCATTATCTAGGAAGTTGATCTAGAAATCATCGGTACCTTGAAATCTGCATGCCTTAATGGCAAGTTTCTCGCCTTCGATGACAGGTTGCATCATTGACCTTCGATCGAATGATTCCGTGACATGTTTGACTTCAGCTCATTCATTCACATTTCATGGATTGTACTAGGTAATTTGAGAGCCATTGACATTACTGGTGGTTACGCTCACACTTGTTAACAGTTTAAATCACTGACTGGTAATCAAGTGGTTTCTACCATGTTCGATTTCGACACATTTATTCACATGGATAGAATCGTACTGGTTCGAGATGCAGAAATCAAGACCCTGGATCTAGTTTCTACCATCCAGGCTGCGAGGAATTTTGTTATCTTACAACAGACTATTTACAAACAGATGGCTGCGTCCATACTGTGTCTACACATGTCTATATTGTGATGTACTCAAAATAATTCTTGTATCAGAACAGTTTGAATTAGTTAGTTTTGATCTGAGTATGGGAATGCCTACCTCAGCGATGATATATATATATTTTGCATTGAATGTTTTTACAGGTTTCGACTGGGGTGTCCACAGGATGATCCTTGAAATGATAAAGTACTGCACTCTTCATATATGACAAGCTTCAGCATCATCTATTCCAGACTTTGCACTTTAGGGGGCAATCTGTTACACTAAAAATTTTCATCCTGACATTCTGCTATGTGTATGAGCCCATTATAACTCATACTTCTCCCTTTGAAAGTCTAAGCATATTAGTTCCTCATGTCAAGCCTTGAAAATCAGAAAAAGTTCCTAAAAGTCTCCTAAACTTTGGTATCGCACTTTCTGGCTATCTTGCCTGCGGTCCTGCACCCAATGTTTAGCTATCCTGCGTACCTGAATGCACTTTATCTTTGTTATAGGTGCGGACCCCTGTAAGATTAAAAAGGCGCAAGTAAATTCCAAAAATCTCAATTAAAGTAAATTCTGGAAGCTTCTAGAATGGATTTGCGGCGTAACCCGCTCTTGTGAGGTATTAACCTTTACCTTATAGAGCTAACCCCTTGATGTGAGGAGCTTATCCCCTTGAAGGAGGATTCTATCCCTTCATACTTGGAACAGAAAACCTCCTCTTTTCCACTATAAAAAGAGGCATTGGGTAGCCTCAAAGGGAGGTCAAGCTTAAGAAGATTTGAGGTTAAGTGCTGTTGAGATTTAGACTCAGTTGACTAAGAATTTTGTGAGGAAAGATTACATACCTCTATTCATCTTGGTTGGAGGAGTGCAGAGCTTATCAAAGTAAAGGAGATTCCTGCTTCGGAACCTGGGAAGGCCTGTACAACATCAAGGCTCAGGTTGTAAGGTTTTCCTTCTTTTGAAATTAATACAAATATACTCATTTTTCTCAATAAATTGTCTATTCATGGTTTATTTCATATATTCCTTGATCACTATGATAATCATGGTTTATGATGATTTATATACAGGTGCTATGTAATATTTTGCTTGTTTGTGACTGTAGGTTTATGAGTAAAACTCCTTCAAGCACGCGAGGGACAACAGCAACGACTTCAAACAAGCGCTGGACATACGGTAAGTCTGTTACACCTCTATAAAGATTTTCGTAGATCATATATGATTAGAGAAAGATTAGTTTATTTGGCTGTTTGTTGCTAGATACTTTTAGTACTAGGGAGATTGGTCTTGTCCGCAAGATGGATTAATCCACACAACAAGACTGTAAATGCTCCAAATTTTCCTAAATTAGCAGATGGTGTTGTACTGACCCTGGCATTCCAAAAATGCAAAGTTTTCCTCTTGAGGATTGATCAGGAGTTCATGTCCAAGTTAAGAAATTTTCTCAAAATGAAAGGCTTCTAATTGGTTTGAACATGAACGACTAGAAATGTCTTTTCACATTATGGCAATCATGAACGGTTCTCAAAACTGAGGTTGTATGCAGAAGTTATTGAGATTTGAATACACCCAAACACCCAAGAAACTCCAAAACAAGACTTTTGACTTAGTTTGACTATGAAATTTTTATAAAAAAAAATATAAGTCAAAAATCATTCGTTTTATATTTTTTTTGAGACCTATCACATGCTACCATGTGGCAGGCCCGGAGCCCACCATGTGGCCCCAGACTATTGAGAAATTTGCATGTTAAATTTTTTTTGAGTTTCAGAGGTTCCAACCGACGACCTGCCTGCCCGAGCCCAAAGGCCTAACCAATTCAGCTATCCGATGTTACTTAACATTCATAGGAGGCAGGTTTGTTATAAATTTTAAATGTTAAACCGGTGGAGGAAAAAAAGGGGCTAGCCCCTCAGGGCTAGCCTAGTCTTCATGCGACCAGTCGTTGGGAACCATGGGCTAAGTAATTGCGGCGGTAATGGTTAACCAACCCATTAATGTGACCACTTAGACAATGTTTAATGCGGTGGTGTTGTTAGCACTTGACCCGACAGTTAGTGCAGGGGTGGTCACATGCCACCCCACCTAACATTTAATACTACGATTTGCGGTTCCGACAAATTGGGAGGAGCGCGCCAAATATGGCGGCCTTATCCATTTTTGCCTTGTAACTAGTAGTTACTCCACATTTAGTGGGGTTTTTGGGGGACATTGGGCAGTTTTCTTGGAGAAGCCATAACTTCCTCATTATTGAACCAAATTGCGTGCAAAAAAGTCAATTTTGGGTATTTTTGCTTTGAGCAACAATAGGTTTCAGTCTAACTATAGTGTGTTTATAGCAGATGTTTGTCTGAGGAAGATGAAGGAGCCATCAGGGCCATCATGGAGAAGGCAGTGTATTGGGTTCTTTTTATCTGTTTTAAGTAAATGAATAACCATTTCTGGTTAAGTCATAACTGCTTAATTTATAGACAAGATGCCAGATGGAGGCTCATTTTCACTTGTACATCCATTTTTAGAAAATTAATACAACAAGGACATGCCATTGGGGAGCCTTGGACCGGCAGATGTAGCCCAGGAGGGGTGAACTGCGTCAACAATTTGCTATGTAATGTGCTTGTGAAGTTTATTTTCTGTTCATTTCTATTGTACAATGTTAAATAGTTAAATTACTTAATCAATCCTCACACAAAAATCTCATAAACAAAGCCAAAATTAATTGTTTAACCTGCAATTTAAGGAGAACCTTTTGCACACTTTATTATATCAGTTTGGATACTTTGCATAGCGTAAAAAATATCATGGTTTCAGATCAAGTTGGTATCAGAGCTAGAGTTATACACTCTGTATTGTTCTTGTGCAAGGTTTATTTAACTGGTTGCAAGGTTTTTGATGCTTACTAGGCTTAAGCTCAAGAGAGGAGAAGGTCAATTGGTGAGAGCTCAAATTAATCCTCAACCAAGGAGGGAAAGAGTGCCATTATCTCCACCTTCAATTTCACCTCCAAGAGAAGTAGAAGAAGCCATAAGCATGTCTTCAAAGGAAGGAGAAATTCCTAAAGACGTTGATCCCAAAGAGGAAGAAAGGGTGTTAAGAAAGGTATTCCTAGACATGACTGGAATGATGAGGATACTCTACCAAGAAAGGAATGAAAGGCTTGAAGGAGAAGGGTATAAAATTCACAAGGAAGGAGAGGGATCTTCAGGAGGAAAGAAAAATGAAGACAAGTCAAAGAAAGGACATGGAGGAAATGGTGATCCATCATCCCCATCTTCATCATCTTCCTCTACTTCGTCATCCTCAACTTCAGTGAATCAATCTCACAAGTCCAAGAACACTGGTAAAATTCCATTTTTGAAACTTGATGTTAAGCTTGAATTGCGTATGTTTAATGGTGAAGTCAATGCAGAAAACCTTGACAATTGGATAAGGAAGTTGGAGTTTTACTTGAGGATACGGAATGTTACACCATTTTTTGGTCATCTAACCTATTATCATTAGATGGACCCAAGTACACCATGTAAGACCAATTTTACCCTAAGTAAAATTGCCTTCACTATGTTAAATAACTTAATAAACCACATTTATTAGGTTATTTATGGTCCAAACAGGAAACCCCAAAAGGAAATATTAAACAAACCTATATTTGTTCGATTTTCCTCATGGAATAATTAATTAAAACATAATTTAATTATTATTCCCAGTCATGTTTAACCCAAAAACAAAGAAATTAATTAGATAAACCTTTATTTATCTTATTATTTTCTAGAAATAATTATTTAAATCTTATTTAGATAATATTCCCTGTTAAATATGACCAAATCACCCACAAATAATTAAATAAATCATTATTTATTTAATTATCTTTCAACCACTTCCTTAAATAATTAAATAAATCATTATTTATTTGATTATCTTCTAACCGCTTCCTTAAAAAGACAAATAAATCATTTATTTATTTATTTTTGACAAATCAAGGGATTTGACCCAAGTCAAATACCTTTTCCCTCCAACAAATATAATAAAATATTCCATAAAAAGTGGATCTAGATCTAGCTAACCCATGCACCAAGATCTAGAATGACCCAATATTTTGTTATAAATAGGAGGGTTTTTCCTACCATTCTTCACCTTTTGTTTCCTATTAGATCACTCCGGATCTATACACTTGGTCCCATTTTTCCATCATTTGCTGTGTGAGCTCCCATTGAGCTCTATTCTTTGCATTGGGTTTTCTACACCAACAAGAGAGAGAAATCTTAGATCTGAAGTGCTGAGGACTTCCAAGAACCCATCCCACTGAGGAGAATTGGATACGCCTTCTTGTTTTCCTCCCAGGTGCCCGATTAATATAAAAATTCTTTCAAAATTTGTTCTTGTCTTGTCTATTGGTATATGGAGCAAACCCTTGTTTTTACTGCTTAATGTCTTTCCATGCATAGATCTGGTGTTTTGCAGCTCTTTTCTTGTCTAACTAACCGCAGATCTGAAGATATTGGCAGCCACTTTTGTTGTTAGGGCTATTAGTTATGCGTAGCTAAGGAGGTCCTTTTCCGTACACTTCGACAAAGGATTCATACTAACAAATGGCGACTCCACACGGGTTTTAAATTACGACCGCCGTCATTTTTCATATTCCTACATATCCAGCTACTTCAGACCCTAGGGTTTCTTTTCAGCTGTTTATTTTTCCTATTTTATGTTGTTTTTCTCACATAAAACCCTAAAACATCAAAATTTCTAACTTCCGTGTGTTTCTGGCCCTATTGCGCAGGTAAGCGACACCAGCTGCAACTGAGACGGAAACTTTTCTGAAAATCTGCCACCGAGACAACCGGAATGGGGGGTCGCACTTTTTGGCCCATAACCTGCGACGTGGACCTCCAAGTCACACTTTTCTACCCCTTTTCTGCGAACTGCACTGAAAACAGGTCAGAATCTGCGACCTGCTAGTTTTTCAGTGATTTTTCTGCAATTTTTCTGGGTTTTGCTGCAGCTTCTGTCAGGGTCTTCCAGCCTCTGTCTCAGCCCGCTTTGACCAAGTTCTGATCTGTTTTTACTCATCTAAGTGGGAACCTAGCCCCCTAGGGCGTTAGTACCCTCCACTTTTTATGGAAGAGTTTTGAAGGCTTTCAAATTGGTCGTTTCTTTCGCAGTCAGCTCTTTTTCCGCATCTCGTTACTCCTCGTATCCATTGAAATCAGGCCTTTTTCCTTTCAAATCACCTCTTTTCGTTTTGTTTGGACCTCCTTTGAAGGCCTCCGCCTCCCCCCTCCTGTTATTTGCTGATTTCCCTCCTTTTTCCAGCCACCTTGCCTCTGTCTCTTGGCTGTGATTTGCACCTCTTGCCTGCAGCTTTATCCTCCAGATCTCTGTCCCTTTTGACCCTAGATCTGTTGAGCTCCATTTATGTGTGTTTTACATAGTTTTTCCCTTTCTTTTCAGCATAGTTGTGAGAGACCCACCTTCTTGGGTTAAATAGATGCATACGTAGCTGTTATTTTTCTGTTATTTCAGCATTATACTCTGTTCTCTGTAGGTTTATTTTCAGCTACGCAACACACTTTTTCTTGCTCTCAACAACGGAAAGGGTTTAAAAATTAAAATTAACGCACGCCACACACTGACCCTAAGTGAAGAAGCGCCTGGTTTACACCGCCTGGCAAAGACTCTAAAATCAATTGTCACCGCACCTTATCTGCCCTTGACCTTCTTGATTTTTTCCCTTTCTGCCCTTGTCGGTTTCCTTCTTCCTGTCATCATTGCGCCCCCAAGGCGCCTTTCCCGGAGACTTCTTGGCCTTCACCCTCAGTTTCCGGTTGATCGACCTGCTCCGCACCGCCGTCGTCGAGCTAGTCCACCTTCGAGTCCGCACTCCGACTCCTCTCCTGATTCATCGGGTCCTCCTTCTCCTCCTGGTTCTCCCCCTGTCACCTTCACTATGTCTGGTCCAGGGCCTAACGCTAGCGGTTCTCCCGGCCCCAATGCCGGCCCTACCACTAGCGGAACCGCCACAGGAACTACCCCAACCACCCCTATGCTGCCGTACATTGCAGGCCTCAACCTCCCCGATTTCCATCAGTTGATCAATGACCCCATTCACCACAATGCTAACTGGCCCGCTATGCCAACCAAGCTCCCCTCCGACATCCCTAAGTTTGAGGGCCTTAATGGAGTAACATCATACCAATCATGTCCGATCTTTCCACATGTGGTGTTCCTCTTATCTCCATTACCCATGACTCTAACGTCTTCATTTGTTCAAACGCACGCTAACCGGCGTTCAAATGGTATGTTGAACAAGCCACCTCTACCCATACCACCTTTGTGACTCTTGCCCAAGCTCTTTGTCTTATTTCCACCCTCTCCGATACGATACATGGTACCCAGCTCTTGACCTCCTTCAAGCAATCCTCTTCAACCCGCCTCTCCGCCCATGTTCAGGAATGGCGAAGAAGACGGAGCTTATGTCGAGCCCCTCCCTTCGAAGATCGGGTTTATATGGACTAGTTCCTTCGCACCCTTCCAGCTCCCATCAGCAAAGATGTCGCCTCTCACTTTCCTCAAACTGAAGAATCCGCCCTCCAAATAGCCTTGAAATATGACCTGATCTACGCTCAATCTGGTTATGTTTATACCGTTCTTCCTGACCTCCCCAGGCCCGGTGGCGCCAATGCCCCGGGGGCCTCTCATTCCGCCGATGGTATCGTTGGAACCCTTTCCCATCCGTATGCTCAACCTCCTGTGGGCTATGGTCTCCCTCAGGGAGGGGACAGCACCTCTAGCACTCTTCCCCCTCCCGGTAACATGTATCCAGGATACGGCATGCCTCCTCCTATTGCCCAACCTCCTGATTACCTCAATGTTTCCCAACCTAACCCTTACCTTTATCCCAGCCTGGTGTGCCAGCTCCTCCAGCATATGCGCTTCTCGCTCCCTTGCCTCCTCCAAATCCACAACAGCACTTACAGCCCCCTCCAAGGCAAGTATTTGCACAATAGGGCACGACTAATCCCCCTTCTTCTCAAAGAAGGTGGAGAGGCAATCAAAACCCATCTACCCCTGGTACCCGTGGACCCAATTCTGGTGTGGACCCTAACACTGCCAACTAGCAACAGGGCACTCAGCCCAAGCTGGACAAGCTGCTTCGCACAAACAAGCCTTGTTCGTGTTGCGGTTTTTATGCTCATTACACCCACGATTGTCCCCTCTTACCCTAGATGCGCATGGGAGTCTCAAGCCGCCTGCGCGACAACACGCCTCCCTCATGCCCCCTCCTAATGGGCTACTTCTCAAACCACCGTGTTTACCGATCCTTCCTCTCAGATGACTCAGGCTACCCAACCGCCGACAGCCGTGCTCACCCCCTTCTCTTTTCCGGTTCCTTCGATTACCGCATCCTTATGATGAACTCCCATCCTTCCCCCATCGTCGACCTTCACCTTCAAACTCGGTCTCGCCGCACTTCCCGCTCCCGCGCTCACCGCCCCCGAGCCCTCTTCAGTGTTCTACGCAGCCTCAATAGACATCTAGTGGCCCTTACATATCCCTCAACCCAAAGTTGAGGTCCATACCAAGATTCTTAAAGGACCGTTACGTCGAAATGCTGCTTCTGGTCGAGCCGCTCATTCGTATAGCATAGTAGATGATTTGGCGCAATCTCCTGCTGCCATTTCCACACTGGAACTCCTCCAGTCGTGCCCTTCCCAAAAGAAGGCTCTACTATCTGCCGTGGGCACTGTAGATCCTACTGATGACCAAATGATTTTTTTCGACGCCACTCAATCGGACCATCCTCCTCTTCCTCCTTCCGTCGCCTTCCAAATCCCAGTCAAAATTTGGAACGCCAACGTGTCCCGGTGTATAATTGATGAGGGGGCATCCACCTGCATGATGTTCGCTTCAGTTTGGAAGCAACTCGGATCCCTTGAGCTGGCCCCTACCATGATCACCCTTCGAGCGTGGGACGGTCATGCCTCCCAGCCCATTGGTCTGTTTCGTAACTGTCCTATCACCCTCGCCGGTAAGACCATTTGCGTTGACGTCGAAGTCATTGATGCCCCTCTAGACTACAACATTCTATTGGGGCGCAGCTACACCTATGCCATGTCTACTGTCCCATCCGCGGTTTTCCGCAAGATGTCTTTCCCGCATAATGGAAAGATAGTCACCATTGACCAGCTGTCTTATCATGAGCCGCCGTCTCAGACCTCCCCTGAGATGACCATCTCTTCTGTAGCCAATAAGCAAACCGTCGATTCTTTGACCAGTGTCTCCCCCGACGTCTACAAAGATTCCTCCCTCCTTGGAACTTTTCCTAGTCTTCCCCCTCCCCATATCCCTGATCCCAACTTGTCGAATGTTTGCATGATGCAATCGTCTCGGGCTACCCTTAAGCGGCCCGCTTCGGCTAGTCAACAACCTCAACCCCGCCCACCACAACCCGCTCCTAGCCCTTCATCTCTGCCAGCCGGACCTCCTCCTTCTGGCCCTGCCCCTACTGCTGGTATCCCGGAACCCCTTTACCCTCCTGGATCGGTTCCCCCAGGCCTTAACCATCTTGGAGCGGTCCCTCCTGGTCATTACCTTGCTGGGCAGATACCTTTCCTGGCTCCCCCTCCTGGAGTATATTCTCTCCCCGTCATGGCCACCCTCTCTCTCCCTAACCTGAACTTGGGCATACCTGTCTGGTACCTTGATCCTCCAGCCGCTTCCCCTCCTGGTCACCCCAAACCTTACATGGCTTTGACACCGATTCAACCGGTCCCCCTCACTTCCCCCGTTGCCACTGTGCCCCCAGCACCACCCCAGGACCCTTATCCTATCGTGACGTCTCCCGGGAAGAAAGGCAAAGCTCGCAAGGGAGCATCCAAAGACAAGACCACCACGACTGACCCGGCCCCTCCTCCGCCCGCAAAACCTTGTGCCTTATGTGACGTCGTCGGTCACGCCACCCATGCTTGTCCCGAATTACCCCGTATTCAACCCATGGTTAAAGTCGCGTTCCCTGAGTCTAAGGTCCCTGAAGCCTCCATTCCTTCTTCGTCTGTAACCAAGAACCCCAAGACTCTCTACACCAACAAACCCTGTGCGTTGTGCTGTCTTCATGGCCATTACTCCCACCATTGTCCTCACCTTACACATTACCGTGCTTCTTTAGAGGTAGTCCGAGAGTATGAAGTTGAAAAAAATCAATCCACCTCTCCCATCCTCGCGCAGTATGCTTCAGGCTAGCCTGAGGATCCCCCTGCTCCCATCAACATTCCTCCCCCTGATGTTCAGATGACAGAGTCCACTACGACCATTCTTTACTTGTCCTCCTTTGCGTGACCCGTGGAGCCTAGTCCCCCTGCCTCCCCCCCTGTTGTTTCACCGGACCCCCTCTTGTCTACCCATACACGAGATCCCTCCACCTATATCTCGGTTAACCTCCGCAGCCCGAGTCCTCGCCATACTTCCGATAGCCCTCATATACCACCCTCTAGTTTGTATATGAGTCATAGTCATCTTGCTCCTCGCACTCTCTCCCGCAGTCGCCGCTCGATGTCTTCTGTACACTCACGCTGCCGTCATTGTGTCTCCTCCCCTCATTTGTTGTCTTGTAACACTGTTCTGCTGGACCTCCCGTCCCCACCCTTTATCGGTTACGCCGATGGTGCAAGTCGTTACTGCCAGAATCTAGCCTCGGCAGGTTGGGCCATTTTCACCCCCTTGCATGCCCTTTTTCTCTCAAACGGGGTCTGCATTGGTACTGCCACCAATAATCAGGCCGAATATGATGCAGTGCGTGGTCTCTTAGCCGATGCCCTCTTTCATCGCATCCTCCATCTGCACGTTCGTTTGGATTCCCTACTTCTTGTAATGCAAGTAAATGGTGTTTATCGTGTGCATAACCCTTTGCTTTTTAGACGCTATTTACGAGTGAAACTCTTGATACGTGCATTTGAAACCATAACTTTCAACCATATACCTCGAGAACAGAATCACTATGTAGATAGTATTGCAAACCATGTTCTAGACTAGCATTTATCACACGCATTTCATTCAAGACAATAACATTCATAATCAATAAAAACGATGCATATCCATAATATGTGTCACAAAAACATGTGTTTAGAGTCCATCTACTTTGATACATACGACATGCCCATAGCATGTTACAAAAAACTCAAAACTGGGGGCAACACCTGCCCCTACATACATAATAGG
The DNA here is from genome assembly GCA_034641835.2 of Pinus albicaulis. Taxonomy (NCBI): domain Eukaryota; kingdom Viridiplantae; phylum Streptophyta; class Pinopsida; order Pinales; family Pinaceae; genus Pinus; species Pinus albicaulis. Next base: position 1,084,152,011 of record CM076579.1, on the reverse strand, counting down.
GGGCACCACATGCCCCACCCCTAATCACTATCTAGAGGATCCCGGGCCAATGGCTCTGCCCCTGCAGAATGTAGATCGCGCATCGCTTGACCGGCCATCACCATGCGCCGCATGACACCTCGCCATTCCAAGGGTAGACCAACACATGGCTCTATGTACTGGTCATCTAAGTCCTGCCACCCGCGCTCTGATACTCCGGTCAACAACCTTTCACATCTACGGCGGATGTCCTCCAGCAGGGCGGCTGCATCCTCATTGTGCGCCACTCTCGACCCACTCGGACCTGTAGCTCCAGATGCTGCCGGTCGTCCCATATATCCGGCCAGTTTTACCAGTGCTATATCTACATACCAAAAGTACATGAATCAGTACCCTAAACTACTATTCAAAAAACTTTAACATGCCCACACAAGAATAGCAACCTGTCACTTACCATCGGGCCCCCAGACTCGACCAGGCGGAAGTGGCAGGTCCGAGTCTCCACAATAGCTCATCGCACTATAAGGATAGTCATCTATGTACAATGGCATCTGATCCCAATGGGCAAAAAACTCCGGTCGAAACACCCGCCTGGCCGCCCCTCCTCTTCCTCTACACAGTAGCCATCCCCAACGGCGCATCCTGGGCTCTCTCGGCCCCCCATCTGGAAGTTGTACACGAGGCCTCAAGGTTGGGATCTTCTCAAAGAATAAGGTGCACAACAAAGTCCCATATGAGCAGTCATGGTTCACCTACCGCCTGAATAGTGACAACTGTCACTTTAGCGACACCAACAACATCTGGGCCCACCCATAGTAGGTCCCCCCCAACACATTTTCCACTATCATCATCTGCCCCTCAGTGATGTGATGGAACGCCTGGATGCCCAGGATTCGTAGCATGGCTGCGGCCACCGCACGGGTTTCTAGCCTCTCTAGATCCCCGATCGGTATTCGAGTCCCCTTGACTTGGAGACCCGTTCGACAATGGCGTTCCACGAACTCCATGATATGTTGCCCCCGCGGCAACACTGGCTGTGTGTTTCCCACCATCCCCAGTGGTGGGAGACTAGTCAGGAAATACACGTCCTGGACTGTCAGTTCGATCCTATGCCCCTGCACTACAAAGACCTCCTGATCTAGATCCCAGTAATTGATAATCCAGGCCAATAATGGTTCTCTTGCTCTCATCAAAGGGTTCTCCAAAAACTTGAGAACCCCAAATCTGGCCAATACACGACGGACACCCTGACCCGCCTGGATCTCTGCCCGTAGTGTCCCCAGGTTTCTCTCTCTCCAGTTAACCCGTAAATCTTCCATACCTGCACAAACACATCATTTTTGTCAGCTTACAGATCAGGAAAACCATAACCAAACACCAAAACCCAACTTCAAGCCATAAAACAACACCAAAACCCCCCTCATCTTCTGGTGTCCCATTTTTTGTTCTCATTTTCCGTGGACAGTCTCACTTTTTTTTGCCCAAAAATGCTTCTCAAAGTCGCACTTGCCCAAAAGTGGCGACCCGCCGCAGAGGTGAAGGAGGGGTCGTTTTGTGAATTCTCGGGCCCTAAATCGAAAGTTTAATTCATCAAAATGCAAGAGAAAGGTTAGACCTCTTACTCTACAATCGATTGATCTCGATTCCAACTACGGCTTTGTTCGCTACATCTTCACCGCAAGATTTAGGGCCTTCTCTCCTCTCTACATTCACCACAAAGAACAACAGCAAATGAGTGAATTTGGAGGGAACACTGCCTTATTAAAAAGAGAACTCCTGTTTCTTCTTTCGACCGCTGCGACCACACCATAGCCCCGTTTTACAAACCATCTGCACCGTTGGAAAGCTCTCACCCAGCCCTCAAATGGGTATCTGTTAGTTTTTTTATGATTTGATACTTCACCGGGACACATTTTGTCCAAGAAGGGTCACTTCACCTCTCATTAAAATCGAATTTCCTCACTTGCGACACGTGTACTCGGGGCACCACTTTGCCTCCTTACTTGTCTTTGTTCGTGTCGATTTTCATCATGAGTTCCCATCTTGTACTCATGTTTTTCTAGCCCCCCATTGGGCCTTTACTGTGTGGCAACACCATCGAGTCACCCTTGTTTAGAGCATCCAAGTTGAGTCATCATCGCATTCATGGAGTCTATACCGAGTCCCTTTATACCCCGCTATAGCCCTCCATCCTTCATTGCTTGGTCTCTCTCTTGTGTTGCACATTATGACCTTTAGTCCCACTGTCCCCTATCCCTTATGATATTGTGCCAGTCGCAGCCAGGTCATTCATGCCCTTTATGATCTAACAAGGGAAGTCGTTCATTCGCTACTCAGTCCTTTCCACTTCACTATCATCATTAGTGTTAGTCTGTCCGTCGCTCTACTCTTTTCTCTCGTGCCTTAGTTGAGGGTCTCTCATTACCTCACCTATGGTGGACCTCCTTCTGTCGACATCAGCTCATTCATTCCAGAAGCCAGGTCTAGAGGGTGGTGTACCTTGGTTCCAGCTTCCACTCTTGTTCGGTGCCTCGGATCAGGCAAAGGGATCTCTCCTTTCCCTTTGACTTGATTGTTTCTCCACTCCAGCTCCTTTCAGCATGACCGAGATCCGTATACTTGATGGTTCAGTGATACAGCAGCGGCTCTTGATGATTCCCGGGTGTGTGTGAGATGTCTCAACCCTCATGAGGGGGTGGCCCTGCAGGTAGCCCCCCACATGCCCGGATGACCTCTTCTTTGCAGCCTTCGATGCAGCTCCAGATATTTGATGATGTTGGCCGTAGCCACTTGCAGCGCCTCTTCGATTTGCATGTATCAGTCAGATTTTGTGAGCCCTTCCCCATTTGCAGGGGGCATTTGGGTTGTATTTGTATCTCATGTACTCAGATATTATTGTACAAGTCCTGGCTGTTATCCCAGGCACAGCATGTATATGGGATTCCTCATTATATTTTTATCTGGCTCATGATTATGCCAGCTGTACTTTATGGTTCGGTCCCTTGTTTACTGGACACACTATTCTTTTGTACTTTGTCTCGACGGGCATAGGTATGCCTCCCCCGCCGCCTTCAGCACAGGTACCCTCTCATAAAAAGAGACTTGTTGCACCTGCGAGTCTCGTCTCCTCAGGGTCTAGTCCTTCAGCACACTATCTACCTTGCATTTCTCTCTCTGACTTCCCTTTTGTTGTCTAGTGATTAAGTTCTTACAACGTACTTCGGTCATACAATTTGCTCCTGACACTCGCACGCTGGGGGGCAATCTGTTACACCATTTTTTGGTCATCTAACCTATTATCATTAGATGGACCCAAGTACACCATGTAAGACCAATTTTACCCTAAGTAAAATTGCTTTCACGATGTTAAAACAGGAAACCCCAAAGGAAATATTAAACAAACCTATATTTGTTTGATTTTCCTCATGGAATAATTAATTAAACCATAATTTAATTATTATTCCCAGTCATGTTTAACCCAAAATCAAAGAAATTAATTAGATAAACCTTTATTTATCTTATTATTTTATAGGAATAATTATTTAAACCTTATTTAGATAATATTCCTTGTTAAATATGACCAAATCACCCACAAATAATTAAATAAATCACTATTTATTTAATTATCTTTCAACCACTTCCTTAAATAATTAAATAAATCATTATTTATTTGATTATCTTCTAACCGCTTCCTTAAAAGATAAATAAATCATTTATTTATTTATTTTTGACAAATTAAGGGATTTGACCCAAGTCAAATACCTTTTCCCTCCAACAAATATAATAAAATATTCCATAAAAAGTGGATCTAGATCTGGTTAACCCATGCACCAAGATCTAGATTGACCCAATATTTTGTTATAAATAAGAGGGTTTTTCCTACCATTCTTCACCTTTTGTTGCCTATTAGATCACTCTGGATCTATACACTTGGTCCCATTTTTCCATCATTTGCTGTGTGAGCTCCCATTGAGCTCTATTCTTTGCATTGGATTTTATACACCAACAAGAGAGAGAAATCTTAGATCTGAAGTGCTGAGGACTTCCAAGAACCCATCCCACTGAGGAGAATTGGATACGCCTTCTTGTTTTCCTCCCAGGTGCCCGATTAATATAAAAATTCTTTCAAAAATTGTTCTTGTCTTGTCTATTGGTATATGGAGGAAACCCTTGTTTTTACTGCTTAATGTCTTTCCATGCATAGATCTGGTGTTTTGCAGCTCTTTTCTTGTCTAACTAACCGTAGATCTGAAGATATTGGCATCCACTTTTGTTGTTAGGGCTATTAGTTATGCGTAGCTAAGGAGGTCCTTTTTCGTACACTTCGACAAAGGATTCATACTAACACAGAACCTTCATGATGACGACACCAAAATTCAGCTAGCTTCTTTGAGAATGGAAGGTGCATCACTTGTTTGGTGGGAAGCCAAAACCAAGGAGGAGATTAGAAAACATGGTAAGATCATTTTATCATGGGCTGATTTCATTACTGCAATAAAAAAACAATTTTATCCATTAGCTCATTTACAAAAAGCTATCATGAACTGGAAAAATTTCAGACAACTTAAGGGACAAAATGTACAAGACTACACCCAAGAATTTAGGAGAAGAGCACTCTTAATAGGGGTAGACTTGCAGAGTCAAAACACTTTGCTGAAATATATAGTTGGTTTACATAGCTACCTTAAACATACTATCCTTATGTTCAATCCTACTAGTCTAGATGAGGTTTGTGTCCAAGCCACACATTTAGAGGCTAGAGGGAAACAAACTTTTGAAGAGGGTAGAAACAAGCCTTTTAAGGGGAAAAACAAACATAAAACCTCAAAAGGAAAAGGAAAAAAGAATGCATCTATCAAAAAGGAGGGTGAGAAAGTGATATTTAAACACTTTTCAAGAGAAGGCCATGAAGAGAAATTTTTTTGGAAACTTCATCCTGAAAAAGGAACTCAATTTAACAAAAACAAAGGGAAGAAGAAAACTACAGCTACTACAACTACACAACAAGACTTAGGTGATGAAACCAAAATTACAGCCATGGGTTTGAAGAATATGAAGGGAAAAGAAACTGAAACTAAGCCAAGTACTACTACTTCAAACTGTCATGTACAAGCTCCAAATGAAGAAGAAAGAATTGAACTGTTCCATGTGAGGGTTATTTCAAAACATACAAAAATTGACAGATTGTTTGACAGTGGGTCACAAGTGAACCTCATCTCAGAAGACTTATTCTAACAGCTAAAACTTGAGACCATTCCACATCCAAGACCATATCCACTTGGTTGGATTTTCAAGGATGAAAACTTACAGGTTTCAAAGAAGTGCATATTGCACTTTGCAATTACTGCACATTTCATTGACACAATTGAACTAGATGTTGTTCCACTTGATATATCGGGAATTTTTTTCAGAAGTCCTTACTTATATGATAGGAAATCTATCTTCCATCTCCATGAGAACACATATCATCTATTCAAATATGGCAAGGAGTTTATTGTTAGAGCGCATCGCAATAAGAAAAATATAGCAATGGTAAATGCTAGACAGGTAAAAAGGCTAGTGAATTCTAGTAAGAGTTTTGTACTTCTTATGGTTAAGCCTAAGGTTGATGTGAATTATGAGTCATTTGAAAATTGTGATCCCAAGTTAAAATTATATTTATATGATGTAGTTGATGCACATCATGAGATGTTTCAGGAGCCGACAGGTTTTCCTCCTAAAAGGGAGATTCAACATGAAATAAAGTTGCAACAAGATTGTCCTCTTCGAAACATAGGCATGTACTGCATGCCTATCATGGAGAATGATTATCACTTGCATAATAATTTGCTGTTTCATATGGGAAATTTGTGCATACCACAACGAGAGAGACTAACTGTCATGAGAGAAGCTCATTCTTCTCTTATTGCTGGACATTTTGGGGTAAGCAAAATGGTGGCACATTTATAGAGGTATTGTTATTTGCCTCGCATGGTAGATAGTGTTTCACGTTTCATTAAAGGTTGTTCATTATGTGCTACAATAAATCCTAGCAATAGGAAGCTTGGTTTATATACGCCATTACCGGTACCTTCTAGACCATGGGAAAGTGTTTCTATGGATTTGTGGGAGATCTACCAATGTCCAGAAAGCATCATGATTATCTTTATGTAGTAGTTGATAGATTCAGCAAGATGTGTATTATTATTCCATGTAAGAAATCTATAACTGTTGAAAAAACTACTGATTTATATTTTCAACATGTATGGGTTCATTATGGCTTGCCTACTTCTATTGTTAGTGACATGGATTCCAGATTTGTTGGAAATTTTTGTCCAATTTATGGAAGATGATGGACACTAAGTTGAAAAAGAGTATTGATTTCCATCCGTAAATAGATGGCCAAACAGAGGTAGTGAAAAAAACCATTTTACATCTTTTAAGAGGTTATTGCATCAAGCATCCCAAGATTTGGGATGAGCACTTGCATTACATTCAGCATGCTTACAACCGGGCCAAGCACTCTTCTACAAATACTTCACCTTTTAAAGCTTGTTTTGGGTATTTGCCTAAGTCACCTTTAGATTTCATTCTTGAGAAGGATGTTGCCATTGATGGGCATAGTGACATTGACAAAGCTTGCATGTTCATTGAAAGAATTCAGCTCATACATCAGCAGGTTCAAGAACATCTTGAAAAAAGTCAAGGAAAGTACAAGGAGAGGTATGAAAAACATAGAGTTGATCATAAATTTCAAGAAGGTGATGAGGTATGGTTGCATATTAGTAAAGAAATAATGCAAGGAGAAGGTAAAAAGTTGAAGCCTATTTGTTATGGTCCATTCAAGATTATTAAACAAGTTGGAAATAATGCTTTTCAACTAGATTTTCCTTCATATATGCAAATGTATTCCATTGTGAATGTGGAAAATTTACGTTTGTATGAGCCTCATTTGATTTCTGATCAAGGGAGTGACATTAAACTGCCATCAATAGAATATTTCTCGCCAGAATAGTTGGACGAGCTTAAGGAGGATACTATCCTTGACAGGAGGACACACACTTCTAAGAGGGGAAGTGTCGATTATCTTCGAATTGGTCTAAAGGCAAAAAACCAAGTAAGGAAAAATGGATGGAGGTGGAAAATGTGAGGGGGTTGTACCCTCATCTTTTGAACAGGTAATTGAAGGCTTTTGAGGTCCAAAAGCTTCCAAATGGGGAGGTGTGATCAGGAGATCATGTCCAAGTTAAGAAATTTTCTCAAAAATGAAAGTGCTCAGAATTGGTTGCAACCTGAACGACTGGAAAGGTCTCGTCACTGCGATTTTGGTGCCGCAAATGGTTCTCAAAACTGAGGTCATATGTAGACGTTATTGAGGTTTGAATACACCCAGTAAACTCCAACACATGAATTTCGACTTAGTTTGACTATGAAATTTTTATAAAAAAAAATATAAGTAAAAAATAATTTTTTTTATATGTTTTTGGAGACCTTTCATAGGCTGCCATGTGGCAGGCTCGGAGGCTACCACATGGCCCCAGAATATGGAGAAATTGGCATGTTAAATTTTTTTGGAGTTTCAGAGGTTCAAACAAACGACCTGCCCGCCCGAGCACAAAGGCTCAACTGTATCCGCTGTGTGGGTGTTACTTAACCTATATGGAAAGCGGATTTGTTTTAATGTTTGAATATGGTTTAGGTGGAGAGAAAAGGGGCTAGCCCCTTAGGGCTAGCCTGGAGATCATATGACCCAGCCATATAACCTAGCGCTCTCAAGCGGCGAGAACGGTTGGCATAACCACTAACCATTTAATGTGACCACTCAAACACTTAAACGCGACAGTTTCGTTAGCACTTTATGTGGCGGTTAGTGTGGGGGTGGTCACATGCCACCCTGCCTAACATTTAATGCCAGAGTTTTCCGCCACCAGATTTGGGCGCAGTTCCGACAATTTTGGCGGACTTGCCAAGTTTAGCGCTCCTAACTGCAGTTACTCCACATTTAGTGGGGTTTTTGGGGGACATTCGGCAGTTTTCTTGGAGATGCCATAAATTCCTCATTATTGAACCAAAGTGAGTGCAAAAATAGTCAATTTTGGGTATTTTCGAGCTTCTGAGCAGTTTTGAACAGGTTTGATTTCGAACAAAAGTTTTTATAGTAGTGTTTTCTTCGAGGAAGATGAAGGAGCCATTAGGGCCATCATGGAGAAGGTAGTGTATTAGGCTCTCTTTATCTGTTTTATGTAAATGAAAAGCCATCTCTAGCTATTTCATACCTTCTGAAGCTGATTTTACAGATAGTTTTGCCTATTGAGGCTTATTTTCACTTGTACATCCATTTTGAGCAAATTAATACAACAAGGACATGCCATTGGGGAGCCTTGGACCGACAGATGTAACACAGGAGGGGTGAATTGTGTCAACAATTTGCTGTGTAATGTGCTTGTGAAGTTTTTTTTTTTTTAATTTCTGCTGTACAATGTTAAACAGTTAAATTACTTAATCAATCCTCACACAGAAACCTCATAAACAAAGCCATAGCTAATTGTTTAACCTGCAATTTAAGGAGAACCTTTTGCACACTTTATTATATCAGTTTGGATACTTTTCATAGCATAAAAAATATCATCCATTCAGATCAAGGATGCCTGAGATGAAATCGTAGCACCAAGGGTGTTGCGCCTTCAGGCTTTAAAATTAGCAAAAAACCAAAAATTCTCAAAAAGTTCGCAAAATTGGTGGATATCTTGCTTATGGGGTTTGGGAGGCCTACAGAGAATCTTCAGCCAATATTCCAAGGTTTTCTTGGTCTTTTTCCTCCTTGAGTGATTTTATTTCGGCAAGGGCTCCTTTGAGATTAGCCTTTGCAATTTGATTTTGAAATGCATAGTGCTTGGTCATCTTCTTTTGGACGTTAAGGTCCATCTTTTCCTTCTTCAGCTGCTTGTTTTCATTGTTATAATAGTCAATGTTATACATTTCCATGCTAAGGCATCTTTCTAGATCTATGATCTCATCATCCTTGCTTTGGAGCAAGATACTAGTGACCTTTTCCTTATCTTCATTTTGTTTCTCAAGGTCAATGATGTCAAATTCTTGTTCAAGCTCATGTTTACCTTTCTTACCTTACTTCACATTTTATTTTCCTTTATCTAGCTTCTTGGTAGAAGTGGAAGGCATGGCCCCTTGCCTTTTAGAGGTAGCAAACACATGCATTTCTCCTCTTTGATATGTCAATGGAAGAGGTTTGATTGTGATCATTTTGGTGTCTTGATCATGGTTGCCATAATTTGTTTGCATGTCTTCCTCTTCATTACCTTGACTACTACTTACCTCATTACCTTCAACATCAGCCTCACTGTTGGCCTCTTCATTGATCTCTGCACTATCCTTTGTAATACCTTCACCTTGTTCATCATTACTGCTAGGAGTCTCAAGGCTTTGCTCTTTAATGCTCTCATCAAATTCTTCATTTTCTTCACTGTTTTCATGATTGTCATGACTATCATGACTGTCTTCTTTGATATTTTGATCCTTGGTGTCAATGCTGTCATTTTCCTTGTTGTCCCTTTCCTTACTAATGTTTGTTTCATTATTTTCTATGTTTTCTTCAGCGTCTTCATCTTCAACATCATCATTATCATCTAATTATTTGTCACTTTCTTGTTCACTGCCACTCCCTTCTTGATCTGACGCATTGGGAGAGGGTGAGGAAGGGAGGTTTTCTTGAGGAGAGGATACTTGTGTAGATGATGAGGCATGATCAGTAGGATGTGATGGAGGAGTATAGGGAGGAGGATGAGATGATGAGGGTAAATTTGGCCGATGATGGGGCTGTGGGTTTGTGAATACTTGATAAGCAATGAACACCTCCCATGGTATGCCTTTTTTCTCCAACCGACGTAGCACAACTATTTTGATCAAGGAGTGATGGAACAAACTTTTCATTTGATAGGAATAGTTCCTCCTTCAGACAACAAAAGACATCTTGTCAATACTCCTATAGAGATAGTAGGGTAAGTGAAGCATCTTGACCCTAGTGAAGTGCATGAGAAATCTGATATGATAGGAGTAGAGTCTAGAGTACCTTCCCTCACATGTAAAATATTTCATGATGACCCTCATCAAGGGTGCATACTGTTAGTATGATTCTTTCATCGTAAAATATCACTTTAGCTACGCCTAACAAATAGCCCTAACATTGATTATGGCTGCAAAATATCTTTAAGTTTGCTGCACAAATTCAGATCTAAGCACAAAAGACATTAAGCAGATAAAATATAACATAGCTCCATAAATCCAATGGAAAAGACAAGAAGAATGTATTTAAAAGAATTTTGTATTATATTAAAGAATGGGGCACCTGAGAGGAAAACAAGAAAGGTGTCTTCTGGTTCTCCTCAGTGGGATGGGTTCTTGAAAGTCCTCAGTGTTTCAGATCTAACATTTCTCTCTCTTATGGGTGTAGAACAAAAAACATAGAAATCAATGGGAGTTCACAAAACAAAATGGAAAATGGTGACCAAGAGTAGATCCAGAGTGATATAATGCAATGAAGGTGACCAATGAATGGGGAAAACCCCCTATTTATAACAACATATTGGGGCGGTCTAGAACTCGGTGCATGAATAAAATATTATTAATCGAATTCTAGAAGCACCCTTTAGGAATATTTTATTATATTTGTTGGGGGGAAAAGGGTTCTTGACTTGGGTTGATTCCTTTATTTATAAATAATAAATAAATAAATGGTTTATTTATCTTTTTAGGGAAGTGATGGGAATATAATTAAATAAATAATGGTTTATTTAATTATTTATGGATGATTTAGTCAAATTTAACTAAGAATATTATTTAAATAATGATTTAAATAACTTATTCTTAAGGAATAATTAAATAAATAAGGATTTATTTAATTAAGTTCCTTATTTTGGGTTAAATATGACCAGGAAATATAAACAAATGAGTTATTTTATATGGTGAAAGCAATTTTACTTAGGGTAAAATTGGTCTTACATGGTGTACTTGGGTTCATCTAATAATAATAGGTTATATGACCAAAAAATGGTATAAAAGATTGCCCCCCAACGTACGAGTGTTAGGAGCAAATCGTATGACCGAAGTACGTTGTAAGAACTCAATCACTAGATATCGAGAGGGAAATGAGAGAGAGAAATGTAAGGTTGTCTGATGTGCTAAAGGACTAGACCCTGAGGAGATGAGACTTACAGGTGAAACAAGTCTCTATTTTATGAAGTGGTACCTGTGCTAAAGGCAGTGGGGGAGGCATACCTATGCTCGCTGAGACAAAGTACAAAGAATAAGGCGCCCGAAAAACCACGAGATGCAATGAGTACAAAGAGTAAGGCACCCGGAAAACCACGGAACGAAATAATGAAGCATGTGCTAGCCGAAACATGAGCCAGATAAATCAGAGGATGAATCCCACATACATGTGATGCCTGGAATAATCGTCAGGACGTATACAGTAATATGGTAGTACAAGAGATACAAAGATACCCAAATGCCCCCTACACACGGGGAAGGGCTCTCAAAATCTGACAGAGACATGTGAATCGAAAATGGCGCTGCAAGCAGTTGAAGTCGATATCATCAAATGAGAGGAGCTGCATCAAGGGTGGGAATGAAGTCATCCGGGCATGTAGGGGACTACTTGCAGGGCCACCCCCTCATGAGGGTTGAGACATCTCACACATGCCTGGGAATCACCAATAGCTGCTACGGCATCACTAGACCACCGAGTATACGTATCGCGAACATGCTGAAAAGGGGCTGGATCCAAGGTACCTAGACAAAGACTAATGATGATGTTGAAATGATGAAAGGTCCAAATGGGACCCGAAAAACATGAGTATGAAATGGTATCTCATAACAGAAATCAACCCAGACAAGAATAAAGATGGAGGCTAAGTGGTGCCCCAAGGAAAAGTGTTGTAAGTGAGGAAATCTGATTTGAAAAAGGAGGAAAGGAAGACTTCGTGGACAACATGTGTCCTGGTGAAGTAGTGATTGATGAAAACAAACATATGCTGGCTATCTACAAGAAAGTAAAACATGCATTTCGAGCGGGAAATGCTAAGGGTAATACCTCTTGAGATAGAGTGCATTGTGAGGATTAGGAAGGGGGTGGCCTTCAAAGTCCTCTAAAAGATGTGCCCCCTTCCCAAGATTTTTACTGATGATGTAAGGACCTAGCCATAATGAGTCAAACTTCCCATGACCGAGGGTATCGTGGGCCTGGTCTTAGACTAGAACAAGGTCACCTTCATGAAAGGTGCGAGGATGCACTTTTCGGTCATACTGAGCTTTGGTGCGCTTTTTGGCCGCTTCAAGAGTTTGTAATGCAACATGATGATCTTCAGAAGCGTGCTCAAGCATGATAAGTCATTGTTCTAGAGGTTTGGTATCAGGGAGAAGTTCGACGACCAAATGAAGGGAATGGATTTCACATTCGATTGGTAAGACTGCCTCCTCGCCAAAGACAAGGTGGAAAAGAGTGAATCCGGTGGTGGTTTTAACAGAAGTACGATAAGCCCACAAAGCAGGGAACAACATGAGATGCCAATTGGTTTTTTGTTTATTCACCGTTAGTTGAAGCATGGTTTTAAGAATTTTGTTGACCACTTCAACTTGGCCATTACCTTGGGGGTAATAGGAAGATGAATATTGGTGTTCAAAACCCAATAAGGAGGAGAGCTCATGCCAAATCTGATCTTTGAAATGTCGGCCATGGTCCGAGACTAACTATTTTGGAACTACGAATCAAGCAATGACATGGTTAAAGAAAAAGAGGGCTGCAATGGCTGCCATATTGTTGAACGTAGGCATAGCTTCATCCCATTTAGTGAAGTAGTCAACCACCACGATGATATATTTTTGGTTACTAGCAGATGGAGGTTGACATTCCATAAAGTCGATGGCCCATTTATGAAAAGGACTAGCTGTGACGATAGGATGGAGAGGGGAGGGAGGAGCTTGCGCCTTGGGGGTGAAATGTTGACAATTGGAACAGTGTTTGACTGCTTCAATGCAATCACTGAAGAGAGAAGGCCAAAAATACCCATCACGCATGATTTTTTGGGCGGTGGCAAGGCCGGAGAGGTGGCCACCAGAAGTGCCACTGTGACAGGAATTTAGGACTTGCTCGGCTTCAACGTGGGTGAGGCAATGACGAAGGACATTATCTATGCCGCGACGATAAAGGTCATTTCCGATTAGAAGGTAGCGAGAGGCATGGTGTCGGATACGTCGTCGAGCATCACAATCAAGGTGAAGGGAAAAATTTTGGGTTCGCAAGTAAGTAAGGATGTCACTGTACCAAGGATCGTCAGTGGTGATGGCAAACAAATGTTCATCGGGAAGAGCGTCATTAATTGGAGTATCTTGCGTCTGGGTAGGTAAATCAGAAATGAGTTCAGCTAGGACTAAACCTTTCTTACTTTTTGGGGTGACAAATTCAAGGTCGAATTCTTGGAGAATAATGACCCAATGGGCGTATTTCCCATTGAGGATGTGGCGACTCAATAGGAAAGCCATGGGGTTGGAATCAGTCACAACCTTGGTGGAACGCATGAGGATATAATGACGCAATTTTTGGACCGATAACACGACATCTAGTGCTAATTTTTCTTCATGCGAGTAGGACACAGGTGGACCGGCAAGGTTCTTACTGACATAATAGATCACATGTTTGACACCGTTATCATCCTCCTGGATAAGGACACCAGCAACCGAATATGTGGAAGCGGAGATGTATAGGATGAAATCTCGTTCAAAGTCAGGGGGACAGATCAAGGGAGCGGATGTGAGAGCATGCTTGAGGGCATCAAAAGTCTCTTGAGCGTATATATCCCAGAAAAAAGGGGTGTGAGATCGAAGAATTCTAAGGAAGCCGTGTGCGCTAGTGGCATAGTCAGGAACGAATCGGCGAAGAAAATTAGCTTTGCCTTGGAGACTTTGTAGCTGGCGTAAGGTATGAGGCAGAGGAAGTTCAAGAATGGCTTGAAACTTCAAAGGGTCGAGAGTTATCCCATCTTTAGACACGATGAAGCCGAGGAGACGACCGGCGGGAACACAGAAGACACATTTCAAAGGTTTAAGGCAAATGTTATACTTGCGGCATCGGAGAAAAATGGTACGCAGGTCATGAAGGTGTTGCGCCCGATGTTTAGAACATGCGGTAAGGTCATCTAAATAGGCAAGGATAATATGGGCTAAGTCATGGAAAAAATAAGACATGGCTCGTTGAAAGGTGGTGCCAGCGTTTTTAAGGCCAAATGGCATGACTCGGTATGAAAAAGTGCCCCATGGACTAATGAACACGGTTTTAAGTTGATCAGCACGATGGATAACAATTTGGTTGTATCCGGAGAAGCCATCCATAAAGGAGAGAATCTCGTGCCCCGCACACTCATCGATGATTTGGTCAATAAATGGTGTGGGGAAGTTGTCTTTGGGACATCTTTTTTCAGATTGCGAAATTCGGTGCAAACACGAATGGTGCCTTGTTTTTTGAGGACGGGAGCTGGGTTAGATACCCAAGTGGTATATTCAATGGGGTAAATGAAACCAGCCTGCTAGAGCTTGTCGATTTCAGCTTTGATGGCTTCACGTCTAGAAGGATGGATGGGTCTCAACTTTTGACGAACGGGAATGGCATCAAGCCATGTGTCGATGTGATGTTCGACAATGGCAGGATCGAGTCCGGGAATTTCTGAGTATGACCAGGCGAAAACATCACGGAATGCTTTGAAGAGTTTCGTGTAGGCTTCAATTTCTTCTGGAGTGCATTGGGCGCCCATGGTGATATGTTCTTCAATACCTGGCTTGATAGAAATGTTGATGTTGATGGTGGGAGAGATATTAGCCATATTGGCTTCTTCGAAAGCATTAGGTGCAGGGATGGGGTTTTTGAACCAATCGACTTTATCAGGGATGAAGTCTTTGGATTCGAGGGCATATTGGGCATGGGATTGATGTGGGAGGAAATATGCACGATGGTGCATATCTTCCCATGGAAAATCAGGGTTGGTCATGGCTTCCATGATGTCTTCATCGGACTGGAATATGGGAAGAGAGGATGGAAGAGGTTGACCTGAGGAGGTAGAGGGATGAGACTATTGATTGTGATGGGAAGGGCTCATAGGTACGATGTTATGTGAGGTGACAGAGTGAGCAGTTGACTGATCAGGCGAAGCATTGGGGGAAGGTACTAAGGGGTTGGTATTCGAGAATCGCGGTGATGAGGAAAGGTAGGAAATGGTAGATGAAGTCTTGGTCATTTCGGTATCAAAAGGAGGAATGGTAATCATGGTATACAGGTGGTCCTGTGTGAGGGAAGAAGGATTACAGGCGAGGGCGGCTTCGAATTGGCGGTATGTGGCTAAAGAGGCACGATACTTGTCAAGGCGGGGGCAAAGGTGGGTATAGTGGCCATGGAAATTGCACAAAGAACAAGGGTGATTGATGCGCAAATTATTAAGTTTAGGGGTAGAATCTGGTATGGTGACATGGAATTCTGGGATGTCTAATTTTGGAAATTTTTCATTAACCATGGTCTTGAGAGGTTGTAATTCAGGGCAGGTATGAGTGGCATGACCAAAAACATCACACAGAGCACATTGGATGGGATGCTTGGGGGGCCGAGGAGGGGTAGGGTTGGGTGGGGTAGGTTTGTCCCTTGATGCCCCCCTGCGAGCGTTGCCATTTTTACTCGAAGCAGTTGTAACAAGAGGCGGTGCTTGTTGAGGTGACTGAGGTACCAACGTAGCAAGAGAAGTCATAGGGATTGGTTGAACCGGGGTCAAAGTAATATATGGTTTAGGTTGACCGGGAGGAGTGGTGGCTGGAGGGTCAAGGTACTAGATGGGCATACCCAAGGTCAAGTTGGGGAGGGATAGGGTGGCCAAGGTAGGGACTAAATAAGCTCCAGGAGGGGGAGCGAGGAAAGGGATCTGACCAGCATGAAAATGGCCAGGAGGAATGGTGCCAAGGGGGTGGATTTCAGGTGGAATCAACCCATGAGGAGTGGTGGTAGACGAAGATTCAGAAGGAAGAAGGGTGGCTAACGGGGGCGAAGGGCTAGGAGCTGGTTGAGGTTGAGGTTGTTGACTAGCCAAAGTGGGCTCTATAAGGTTAGCCCAAGATGATTGCATCATGCAAACGTTCGCCAAGTTAGGATCAGAGATGGGAGGGGAGTCGAAAAAGGTGCCAGGCAAGGAGGAGTCTTTGTAGACGCCGGGGGAAACACTGGTCAAAGAATCAACAGTTTGCTTTTTGGTGACAGTAGAGATGGTGGAATCAGAGGAGGTCTAAGATTTTGGTTCATGGTAAGTCAACTGGTCAATGGTGACAATCTTGCCATTATGAGGGAAAAACATCTTGCGGTAGACTGCGGATGGGACGACTGACATGGCATAGGTGTAACTACGCCCCAAAAGGATGTTGTAGTCAAGAGGGGTGTTGATAACTTCAATGTCGACACAAATCGTCTTGCCGGCAAGGGTGATAGGACAGTTACGAAATAGGCCAATGGGCTGGGAGGCATGGCCATCCCATGCACGAAGGGTGATGGTGGAAGGGGCCAATTCAGGGGATGCGATTTGTTTCCAAACCGAAGCGGACATTACTCAGGTAGATTCCCCCTCATCAGTAATACACTGAGCAACATTGGTGTTTCGGATTTTGACTGTGATTTGGAAAGCAACTGAAGGAGGGAGAGGGGGATGGTCTGACTGACGGGTGTCGAAAAAAATCAACTGGTCATCAGAAGGATCTACAGTGCCCACGACAGATAGTAGAGCCCTCTTTTGAGAAGGACACGACTTGAGGAGTTCCAGTGTTGAAATGGTAGCAGGAGATTGGGCCAGATCATCTACTATGTTGTATGAATGGGCAGCCCGACTAGAGGCAGCATTTCGGCATACTGGTCCCTTAGGAGTCTTGGGATGGACCTCGGCTTTGGGTGGAGGGAGTTGAAAGGGACCATTGGGTGTCGATAGAGGCTCTGTAGGACCTGACGATGGAGACTCAGAGACAGACGGAACAGGAGGTGTGGAATACTGACGGGATCGAGTTTGAAGGTTGAGGTCGACAGTGAGAGGTGGGTTAGAGGCCATCATGAGAATCTAGTAATCAGAGGGACCAGAAGGGGAAGGTTGAGTGGTTACCGGGGCGTGAGGTGGTTGAGTGGCCATGAATCCTTGTTGCGGGAAAGGATCGGTAAACACAGCAGGTTGAGAAGTAACAGGGGTGGGAGGGGCAGTAGGGGAGGAGTGATGTCCCCATACGGTGGCCTGAGAATCCCACAGCTGCCACATTTGTGGTAATAAGGGACAATCGTGAGTGTAGAGACCATAAACACTGCAACACAAACAGGGCTTATTGGTGCGAAGCAGCCTGTCTGGCTTGGGCTGAGAGTCCTTTGGCTGGTTGGCAGTGGTAGAGTTGGTATTGGAAGGATTGGGTCCATGATTACCAGAAGCAAAGAGATTGCCTCTTCTCCTTCTATGAGAAGGAGGAAAAATAGGTGCCCCCTGTTGTGCAAATACTTGCCCTAGATGGGGTAGTAAGTGCGGTTGTGGGGGTGGAGAAGGCAAGGGAGTGGGTGGTCCAAATGCTGGAGGAGCTGGGACACCAGGTTGCAGATATGGATAAGGAGTAGGGTGGGTAGCAGTAAGGTAAACAGGAGGGTGGGCAAAAGGAGGAGGCATGCCGTAACCTGAATACATGCTACCGAGAGGGGAAAAAACGCTGGAGGGGCTGGACCCTGGAGGAAAACTATGGCCCGAAAGAGGTGGGGTAGAGGTATGTGATAGGGCTCCAACGATACCGTTGGCAGAGTGAGATGCCCCCGAGGCATTAGGGCCATTGGGTTTGGGAAGGTCAGGGAGGACGGTATAAACATAACCAGATTGGGCATAGATAAGGTCATAATTCAAGGCTATTTGGAGGGCGGCTTCTTCGGTTTGGGGAAAATGGGATGCGACATATTTGCTAATGGGAGGTAAGAGAGAGCGAAGGAAACAGTCCATGCAAACCTGATCTTCAAAGGGGGGAGCGCGGCACAAGCTCCGTCGTCGCCGCCATTCCTGGACATGAGCAGAAAGGCGGGTCGAAGAGGATTGATGGAAAGAGGTTAAAAGCTCAGTACCAGTGTCGTATCGGAGGGGGACCTGGAAATAAGATAAAAAGTCTTGGGTAATGGTCGCAGAAGTGGTATGGGAGGAGGTGGCCTGTTCAACATACCATTTAGAAGCTTCACCTGTAAGCGTGCGTTGGAACAATCTAAGACGAATAGAGTCGTTAGTAATGGAATTGGAGGAACACCACATATGGAAGGATCGGATATGGTTGGAGGGATCCTCACTAGCGAGGCCTTCGAACTTGGGAATGTTGGAGGGGAGCTTGGTTGGCATAGCAGGCCAACTAACATCGTGGCGGATAGGATCATTAATCAGTTGATTGACGTCGAGGATACTAAGGCCGACCATATAAGGGAGTAATGGGGCAGTCGAGGTAGGTCCCGAGGTGGTTCCACTGGAAACAGACCCAGCAGTAGTACTGGGGTTACTGCTGGTGGTAGGCCCTAAAGTAGACATGGTGAAAGTGACAGGGGAGAACCAGGAGGGGGAGAACCCGAACAGTCAGAGGAAGAGTCGGAGTGCGGACTCGGGGAAAGAATTACTCGATGACGACGGGAAGGAGGAAGTCGACCAAGCGGAAAATGAGGATGAAGGCCAAGAAGTCTCTGGGAGAGGCGCCTTGGGGCGCAATGATGAAGGGAAGAAGAAAACCGACAAGGGCAGGGAGGGACAAAATCAAGTGAGGTCAAGGGTAGAAAGGTGCAGTGACAATTGATTTTAAAGTCTTTGCCAGACGGTGTTAACCAGGCGCTTATTCACTTAGGGTCAGTGTGTTGCGTGCGTTAATTTTAATTGTTTAAACCCATACGTTTTGAGAGTAAAAGAAAGAGTGTGCTGCGTAACATAAAAGAAATCTGCAGTAAATAAGACTAAAAGAACAGAAAATTAACAACTAAAAATGCAGCAATCTAACCCAAGAAGGCGGGTCCCTCAAAACTAGTCTATAAGAGGGAAAAAACTATGCAAAGCATGCTAAAAAGAGGCCAATAGATCGAAGGTCCGGAGGAACTAGGATCTAAAGGGTAAATCTGCTGAAAAGTGGTGCAGAGAACAACAAATAAGCAGAGGCAAGGTTTCTGCTAAAAAGGAGGAGATCAGCTAAAAATAGAAGAGACGAGGTAGTGGCCTTAGAAATGAACCCAAACAAAATGATATGAGGTGGTTTTGAGAGGGAGAAGAGCTGATCTAAAGGGATCTGAAAAGGAGGTATCAGATCGGAGAAAAATAGGGCTGAAACTCTGGAAATTTAGACTTCTGAAACAGTAAAGACTCATCCACAAAAAGTGGAGGGTACTAGAGCCCTAAGGGGAAAGATTCCTTCTTAGTTGAGTGAAGTAGATCAGAAACAGGTCCAAACGGGCAGAGACAGAGGCTGGAAAACCCTGACAGAAGCTTCAGACAAACCCAGAAAAAGTGCTGAAAAATTTGCAGAAAATTGCAGGTCACAGGTTCTGACCTGTTTTAAGTCCAGGTCGTAGGTTTGGGGCAGAAAAGTGCATCCTGAGGCTCAGGTCGCACTTTTTGGGCCGATAAGTGCAACCTGCTGATCCGGCTCTCTCGGCGGCATAGTTCAGAAAAAATTTTCATCTCAGCTGCGGCTGATGTCTGTCACCTGCGCAATAAGGCCAGAAATGCACAAAAGTTAAAAATTTGACTGTTTAAGGGTTGTAGGGGTGAAAATCACCATAAAAATAGGAAAAACAAAAAATGGAAGAGAAACCCTAGGGTTTGAAACAACTGGATATGCAAGAATAGATAAAACGACAACGGTCGCCAAAGAAAACCCGTGTGGAGTCGCCAATTGTTAGTATGATTCTTTCGTCGTAAAAGATCACTTTAGCTACGCATAACAAATAGCCCTAACATTGATTATGGCTGCAAAATATCTTTAATTTTTCTGCACAAATTCAGATATAAGCACAAAAGACATTAAGCAGATAAAATATAACATGGCTCCATAAATCCAATGGACAAGACAAGAAGAATGTATTTAAAATAATTTTGTATTATATTAAAGAGTGGGGCACCTGAGAGGAAAACAAGAAATGTGTCTTCCGGTTCTCCTCAGTGGGATGGGTTCTTGAAAGTCCTCAGTGTTCCAGATCTAACATTTCTCTCTCTTATGGGTGTAGAACAACAAACATAGAACTCAATGGGAGTTCACAAAACAAAATGGAAAATGGTGACCAAGAGTAGATCCAGAGTGATCTAATGCAATGAAGGTGACCAATGAATGGGGAAAACCCCCCTATTTATAACAAAATATTGGGGCGGTCTAGAACTCGGTGCATGAATAAAATATTATTAATCGAATTCTAGAAGCACCCTTTAGGAATATTTTATTATATTTGTTGGGGGGAAAAGGGTTCTTGACTTGGTTCAATTCCTTTATTTATAAATAATAAATAAATAAATGGCTTATTTATCTTTTTATGGAAGTGATGGGAATATAATTAAATAAATAATGGTTTATTTAATTATTTATGGATGATTTAGTCAAATTTAACTAAGAATATTATTTAAATAATGATTTAAATAACTTATTTGTAGGGAATAATTAAATAAATAAGGATTTATTTAATTAAGTTCCTTATTTTGGGTTAAATATGACCGAGAAATATAAACAAATGAGTTATTTTATATGGTGAAAGCAATTTTACTTAGGGTAAAATTGGTCTTACATGGTGTACTTGGGTTCATCTAATAATAATAGGTTAGATGACCAAAAAATGGTGTAACACATACCTCTCCAGCAAGCGTGAAAAAGGAAAAATAGATTTGCAGCCTTCTTTGTACTTAGGTTTGAGAAATGGCTCATAGAAGCTCATGTCCAACTTTGCTCTTTTGAACCATTTTTCACCAACATTGGGTATACCTATAGCATTGGCAATGGTATCTGAAGAGAGTTCAAAGGCCACCCCTGCAAAGATCGATTTTTTGTTATGTAGGTTAAGAATGAATAACCTTGTGAGCTTTGGGTGATTTTGTACTTGTTGGACTTTTTCACAAAACTGAAAACACCCTACATTTTGAAAACAGGTGATAATCATTGGAGAGGCATTAAGCCTTGATGAATGGTTAACTCCAACTTACTGTAATTACCCTACCTCACACCCTTCTTGACTGATAAATTCTTGCTTGGAGGTTAAAACAACGCTTTTGTCATCAAGACTTAGGGTTTCTAGTCATTAAGGTTTGGTCAATTTCCTTAATCATCAAATCATGAAATTCACTGGAGGATAAGGAAAAAAATCCACCTACCAACTTTCAATGTATTTGCAAGTCCTTGGATGCAGCTTGCAGGAGTCTTTTTATCGTTTTTTGGCAATTTGAAGGTGGAGGAAGGACTTCTGGTGAAGGCACAGTGCTTGCATGCACAGTTGGGTCCCTTCTTCCCAACGTGCAGTGCCTGCATGTGTTCCTAGGTGTTGCCCCCCTCGGACGCAGTGCTTAAACACGTTTTCTGCCTGTTGGGTCTGTCCTGGGTGAACGGGTAGCACCTGCACAAACGCGCAATGCAGTGTAAATTTACAATGGAAAACCTTCCAAACGCGTAGTGTTGGGCACTGAATGCATAGCGCCTACACAAATGCGCAACGTCGGGAAAACTTGCTCAAATTTTCATTGAAAACTCAGATTTTTCTCCTTCAAGGTTTTTTATTCTTTTGCAAGTGAATAACGAGCCAAGTGACAAACACAATGACCCTTTATAGTCTTGGGAAAATAAATTTACCTTTGTAGACCCACTTTCTAATGTTTTTAGTCTCTTTGCCACTTTTACTGATATTCTATTTGAATTTTTGCAGTAGGTGGCTTAAAAAACATTCAAACGGTCTTTTCTCTTCTAACCATTTTCTTGTTGCTTTGCAGATTGCTGATATGGTGAAATTGACTTTCCTATCGCCTATTTATGCCTTTAACTCTTTGTTTTGCAGATGTTTGTTTCAGCCACAGGATTGGCTGTGTTTTGGTTTATTCATGTCTTTCAATCACTCTCAATCCATAAGTGTCATGAAAACCTTGAAGTGATCCTCTTCCCTTTGATATTTGGAACATGTTAAATTTACTTTAACAACCTTAGGCACTTGCATAGTGGCAGTACCTTTAAAAATTCTCTGTTCTTACCTTGGATATAAAATTACCTTTTGCTTGATGGGTGACTGAAAAAAAACTTGTTTCATCCTTCTCATTGATATTTAGGCATGATAAATCCATCTTTGACAATCACCATAGTCTTCGCAATTATGTATGCTATCTTCTCTTTTGGCCACTTCTGATTTTTAGGTGCCATGACATACTAATTTAGCCCTTTCCGATGTTCTTGGATTTTGACATATTTAGTCACAAAGTAGCAACCTTATAATCAGTTTCGCTTTCCATCTTGGAACTCAACCCTATGTTTTTATCTCTTTGATCATTGAATGTAAGTGATTGAGATTGAAAGCTTTGCCTTCCTTTTACTGATACCCTTTTCATCTTCTTTCTTTTGAAACAATGAGTAATCTCACCTTGGAAAACTCTGGATGTCACTTACAGTAGTCCCTTCAAATATTCCTTCTATTGTCATCATAGAGGTCTAACATCTTCACTTTACCTCCTTTTCCTATATTTCCAAAACCTTAGGTTTCTTTAAGCATAAGTGTTTTCCTGTCTCCTTTCCATGAGTTGTCTTGATCTAGGATCGGACCTCCTACCTCATCAAATTTATGTTGATGGATCTCTTTAACACTCCTGCAGAAGTGTCAAAATCTTAGCATTCACAAACTTGAATTTTGACAAGGTAGTCTTCTTTGGGGACTTCTAGATCTTCTTTGAATAACCATGTCTCAACATTATGATACATTTTGATTCAACCTTTTGCACAAGGAAAACAATATTTGGAACACCAATGATGACCTTATAACCTAAGAAACCCTAATTGACCTAGTGAGAGGAGTCTTTGACCTGACCTTTGACTGAAATTGGTTTTAGAGTTTTTAATTGAAAAAATAGAGTTTTTGACAAACTGATATATTGAAGATTCAAAATCTAATGTACTTGATTTACCTAAATATCCTACAGAGATAGTTTTGAGACCATCAATGATTGAGGCACCCGGTGAATATGAGAAGGATCAGGTTGTTTGGCAATCCTAGATGGAAAGTGGAGGGGTTAGGCAAAGGAAAAACATAGTGCTAAGGTTATGGATGGGAAAATAGGATAAAGATGAGTGGCATGATCCCATGAGGGGTCTTTTAGGAGTGGTAGTTTAACCATGGAATGGCAGAGTAGTAAAACAGTGAAAATTTTATTTTAGGGATAATGAAGGCAGTGAGATTTCTAAAACTCACAATATTCATGAATATTTTTTTTAGAAATCTATAGCTGATATTTAGTCATCCACAGATAGTAAAAATTATTGATGACTAACAGTGGCTCCACTTGGGGAGGGAGCTCCTTTTCAGGAGGTGTCTAGGACCTCAGAGCTCAAATCTCTCAGTTTTGAAGACCAGTGCCTTACTTGTACTTTATAGATTTCTTTCCTTCATCTCTGATTCTTCCTTTTTTGAAGCTATGATTTCAAAATCAGAAGGACATGCTTTCTTCAGCTTCATTTCTACCTACACTTCATACCTTGCCTAACATTTTTTCTTCTTTTGGGTGCACTTGGACGGGAAAAACCTTGACATTATTTTTCTCTTGAAATAAAAACAAAATATCTACTTGTACCCTTATCACTTCCAAGATTTTAGATTATGCTGATGAACTCTTTCATTCTCTACATAATCTATTTATCTATCAAGATTAAGCTGTTTGACAGATTTTTATTCTCTAGTCTACTAACATGAAATTTAAAACATGATCATACCAGGATTAAGCAATCTAATTTGTCATGGGTTGTGGCATTTTGGACAAGCTGCACACAGATATTTATTTTTGTACAATCAAAACTAGAAAACATGAGGGATGTGGTTTAGAATTTTTTTAGGCATCCCTCTCTTTCTCCTTGGTTCAGATTTGAGCTTTGAGAACCGGCAATTTCTTTTCCTAATCTATCCTACTGACAAGTTAAGTTTAAATAGTCTGACAAGTCTTATTTCACTAAAATATTAGCAGAAATTTAAACATGTCTAATCATGCTTAGGATGTATGATTAAACAAGACTCCTTTTCTTAATAGGTAGTGGAATTTAGGCTTGCACACTTTCAACAATACTCTTTTTTGGGTATGGGGCTGTACCTATTCTTTTCATGCCCTATTTTACTTATTTTTTTGTTTTTGTTTCTCTTATCTTTCATCAAGCAATGTTATGTACAATGAATGAAGGTTTCAAATTAGGAAGTTTGAAAAAAATAGTGCTTGAGCATCCTGCCATTGAAAGGACCTCCAAATACCTCAGTTCCATCCAGCTCTTGTAAAAAGAATGCATTGTTACCTCTAACTGAATGGATGATGTAGGAACATTTCCATAAATTTTCAAATTTTCCACGTTTTCCTTTGTCTTCTCTTCTTGAATCCCACTTCAGAACTTTGTCTCCAATGTGAAAATCACTAGCCTTGGTCCTTCTATCAAAAATATTCTTGATGTTTTCTTGCACTGCTTGTGTCCTTTTGTAAACTTCTTCTCTTGACTGTTGCAAATGAATGGTTTGGTTCAGCCTCTTTTGCATGTCATTCTCTTCTGATTGCACCTCTTGGAGGAGCTTCCTCACTGGAACTCCCAAGGATAGAAGGAAAGACTGCATCCATGCCATACACAAGTTGATAGGGAGACATACCGATTGATTTCTTGGTGGTTAGTCTATCAGCCCATAGTGCATGCACTAGCTTTCTATGCCATGCTTTTTGGTTATCTTTTAGAAAATTCTTGATGATGTTCACTAAGATTTTGTTAGAGGACTCATCCAACCCATTACCCTAAGGGTAATAAGCTGTTGAATGCCCTAGTGTGATGTGGTATTTGTAGCAAAATTCCACCATCTTCTTGGCATTATCGGTGATGATATTTATTGGGTAGCCAAACCAGGATAAGATGTTGGTTTCAAGGAATTTTATGATGACTAAGTCAGTGGAATTCCTAGAAGGGATGGACTCTATCCACTTGGTGAAATATTCTGTAGCAGTGAGGATCCACTTATGTTGGCTAGATGAGGTAGGGTGGATTTCTCCAATGAAGTCAAAACCCCATTGTTGAAAAGGAGCTTCAACACTGATAGGATGCAAAGGTAAAGGTAGAAGTTTTCTCCTACCATCAAAGATTTGGCATTTATGGAAAGTCATCAATAACTTGTGGGTATCAGGGAAAAGGGTGGGCCAATAGTAGCCAGCTCTAAGGATCTTGTTGGCAGTGGTTTTTCAGTAGAGGTGACCTCCACACTCTCCCTCATGCAACTCATGCATGATTCTATCTGCATCATCTTCAAGCAAGCACTTAAGCAAGATACCAATAGAATTTTTATAATACAAAACTTTATCTATGATGCAGAAATTTAAAGCCTTTTGTTTCAAGAATCCAGATTTTGTTTTGGACAAGTTAGGAGGAGCATTAAGATAAAGAAGCACATATAAAATATCAGCATACCAAGATGAATTCAGAAATAATTCTTCAATGGGTGGAGTTGTGAATTCTTTCTATTCCTCTAATGCATCAATCATATTCATGTCTAGTGCTTGAAAATTTGATTTAGCCATGAGTTTTGCAAGTCCTTGTCCTTTAATCATTTTAGTGGGTCTGGTTTTCAAATCATATTCTAAGATAATAGCAATCCATTTACCTCTTTTACCATCCGGGTCCTGATTTAGAATGTCTTTAAAAATTGTATGTGGAACAAAAGCTATGATACCAGAATCCAAAGTGTAAACTCTAAAATCTTTCAAAGCTTCTACCAAGGAAAATGCTTATTTCTCCATGATGTTATATTTTAGAGGTGCATCCCTCAATGCTTTGCTGAAGAAAGCTATGGGATTTTCTCTTCCCATTATGTTCTTTTGAAGCAGTACTGCAGCAATAGTATGTTCTGATGCAAATGAAAAAATGAAGAAATCTTTGGTAAAGTCGGGGCTGATTAGAACCAGTGTATGACTGAGTGCTTGTTTTACCAGTTCAAAGCATTGTTTGGCTTCCATGGTCCACTTGACTCCTACTCCTCTTTTCAGCATGTTCGTGATGTCTCTTAGGAGTTCAGCAAGGTTTGTTATGAACCTCCTTAGGAAGTTGATCTTTCCAATGAAAGATTGCAACTCTTTAATGTTTTTTGGGTGGCTGATTTGTAAGGTACCCTCAATCCTTTTGGGGTCTATATTTATCCCTTCTTCAGAAATAATGTGGCCTTAGAGTTTTCCTTCTTGAAGACCAAATAGTGTTTTCTTAGGATTCAAAGATAGGCCATACTTGCTACATTTTTCAAAGACTTTTGTCAAGTGGACTAGGTGTTCTTCATGAATTTTAGAATAGACAGTGATGTCATCAAGGTATATGACTATGAAGTGGCCTATGTCTTCAGAAAAATCTATGTCCATGGCACTTTGGAAAGTAGTACCCGTATTCATTAACCCAAAAGGCATTTTGACATACATGAAGGTGCCCCAAAGTATAGTGAAGGCAGTTTTGTGTTGATCACTTGGAAGTACAAGTACCTGATTGTAACCGAAAAAGCCATAAAGTAATGAGATCCTTTTAGAACCTACCACCCTTTTTAGTATATGATCCATTTTGGGTAAAGGATAGTTGTCTTTCAAGGAAGCTTTGTTCAAATTTCTAAAGTCTATACATAGCCTAATATCCCCGGTTTTCTTCCTCAATGACACAAGGTTTGAAACCCATTCTGAATACCTGATTGGGACTATGATCCTAGCATCATACATCTTTTTGATTTCTTTCTCAGCTAGAGGGACTAGGACGGGGTTTATTCTCCTGAATTTTTTCTTGAAAGGTTTTTTATTTTCTTTGAGAGGAATTTTGTGCTGAATAATGTTTATGTCATAGGACTTAAGGTCTTCATAACCCCATGCAAAAATATCTTTTAATTCTTTGAAAAACTCAATGTATTGATGTTTTATGTGAGGTGGCAGAGTTTTGGACAGCTTGATCATTTTGGGTTTTTCTACGCTACCTATTTCGCATTCTTCTACATCAGCCTCAGTGGTTTCCATTTTTGGCTTCCTAGCAACATCATTGAAGTCAAAAAGCTCTTCTAATGAGGCAAGACCTCTTGGTAATGAGTTATATTTGCATTGTAATTCTTCAAGGTATTTTTGATCCAAATCTTCAAACAATTCAGCCCCAAGAGGATCTTTTAACATGTTTATATCAGCAATACAAGGCAGCTCTGTTTTGTGAGCTTTTTCTTCAGTAAAAAAATCTTCTTGATGGATTAAGTCTGATTTTGACAATTCAAACTTAGTTTTAGGCCGTAAGAATTCTTCAATCTGTTTGTGATTTTCAAATACTTGCCAATAATTAATGTTATCCGGGACTGTTGGTCTGCACTTGACTTCTATTGTGTGTTGTTCATTTGTATGAGGTGTTTGACAAGTGCTGGCAGTAAAGTTAAGTTCATTAGCAAGGGTGTTTTGAGCTCTAGGAATGGAGGTAAGTTCATACTTCTAAAAATTTTTCGTGAGGTCCAAGGTAGCATTCCTATATTCTCTTAGCCTAGGATTTTTGGCTGAATACTCTCCTTTGATTTGTCTAATGATCAGCTCAGAATCTCCTAGAACAGAAATTTTCTTAGCTCTTATGTTTTTTAGCAAATGTAAACCAAGGGGGAGGGATTTATACTCTACAATATTATTTTTGCATTGAAAATCTAGTTTGTAGGAGTGGCCCTCATTTGTGTAGTGGATCCAAACACCAGATCCCGAACCAACTTTTCCACAAGATCCATCAAAGCTCATGTTCCAAAGTGTTTCAAGTTCAGATTTGCCACTATGTTTTTTTTCAGGGATGCTAGAGTTTTGGATGTCATTTTCTTCATTTGGTGATTGATTTGATTGTTATGGTGGGCCTAGCTCCTTCTCATTTTCATTTACATGTTCATTAATGTCATCTTCATTTTATAAGATAAATGAGTCAAGGTCTAAGTGGATGGAATAAAGAGGGGTGTTGTTTGGCCTATCTTGGTTGCTTACCATGTATTTCATGTGATTTTCCTAGTACAATCTCCTTGTTTGGTTAAAAACGAGAATGGCAGCATATGACATGTCCATTTGGAGATTCCCTTGAAGTTTGGCTCCCCATGATGTAGATAAAAGCATGCCATGTTTCGGGGGAATGTCAGCAACCACTATGTCCATGACCAGACTCTTAGCTGGTATTTGGGCCAGATTGACACAGACATCCTTGATTAGACCCAAACATTTGACTCTAATTGAATCGAAAGAGTACAATTCCTTGTAAGGTTTGGTTATTTCTAGGCCTAATATATCCATCTTCACTTTAGGCATAAGATTGTGTGAAGCACCAGATTCTAGCATAACATTGTGAAATATTTTGTCATGTATGTTTAAGCTAACATAGAAGGGAGCTACAACTCCTCCTTGAAATTTTCCCTCTACCTCAGGTCCAAACAACAGCTCAGGCTTGTCATCAGTCAAGTTTAGAGTGTCGGTGTCATTTCCTATGTT
Organism: Pinus albicaulis; assembly: GCA_034641835.2. Taxonomy (NCBI): domain Eukaryota; kingdom Viridiplantae; phylum Streptophyta; class Pinopsida; order Pinales; family Pinaceae; genus Pinus; species Pinus albicaulis. The sequence continues at coordinate 1,084,123,284 of CM076579.1, read as the reverse complement.
TAGAACTTTCAAAACTTGGGACCTATACACATCTTCAGTAATTAGTTTAGTAAGAGGTATGGTTATCTTGATCTTGGCAATCTCTCCCTCAAAACTGAAAGGTATTTGTGTTTTTGACATTTTTACATTAGTTTTATCAGCCATGATTTTTTCTGCAATTTTAATTTGCTGATTCTGATTTGAAACCTTAGTCAAAAGAGTTTTTTCAGGGCCACTAGTTGATGTACTAGGGCAGCTTGGAACACCATTTTGTTGGCTAGTTTTTTCTTTGTTTTGATCAGGTTTCTTAGCCATGGTGTTTGTGCTTTCTACTGTCCTCTTAGGAGTATTTTCAGGGGTCTTCCTAACAGCAGTGTCTAATTTGTTTTTCTTGGAGGTATCTTGGTTTTTCTTACTCCTAAGGTCATACTGCCTATGAACCTCCATGATGGCATTCTCAAATCCTAATATATAGTCTTCAGAATCCTCATAGTTTGTTTCAGATTTATTTGAGGAAAATAGACCTTGCTCTTGTTCGATGAGGAAAGTATTGTCCTCATCATCAGAGCCTATCACATTTACATGGTTTTCTTCCATCTCTTCAACCTCTCTTTCCTCTTCATATACATAATTTTCTTGGAAAGGAGGTCTGATTTGTTGTTCATTCTCTCTTTATCTGATTTGAGGGGGGTCCCTTCTGAAGTTTTGATTCCTATTTCTATTTTGAGGATTAGCTTGGTTTTCCCTAGGAGGTGTTCTTTCATTCAAGCTTATTTTCTCCATCATTCTTTCCATTGTCCTAACTAGGCTGTAAATTTTAGCATCAAAAGAATAATTTGAGGGCACAGTGTCTTCTCTGTATGTAACTCTCTTTTCTGACCTCATCCTAGCTCTCTTCTCAATTAGATTGGCTTCCTTTTGCATATCTTCTAAGGTTAGGGGTTCTCTTTCCCTCAATTGGTAGGTCATGTCTGGATCAAAGCCTTCTCGAAATTTTACTAAGGCTAGGCCCTATGGGGGTTTCATGTCAGGTGGGAGGGCATTGTATACATTGTTGAACCTAGTGCAATAATACTGGAGACTTGCCCCAACATTTATTTTAAGGTTTTTATACTCTAAAAGGATTTGAAGAGGATTTTTATTAATCTCCCACTTGTTTATGAATGTTTGATAAAGAGAAGGGAGGTCATATATTCTATTAGGAGTTAAGTTTTTGAACCATTTCTTTGCTTCTCCTCCTAGACTTTGGGCAAACATTATCATTTTTATGGTCTCCTCTTCTATTTCCATGTAGTCAAAAGCATCATTCATTTTGTCTACATGATGATGGGTAGTGGTAGAGTCAGCTCCAGTGAAATGAGGGATTTTAGATTGGTAGTCATTTGGAAAAGGTAGTAAAGGTTGTTGTAGTGCCAGAGGGGCATACCATGCTGCCATGATAGGATGAAATGGGATCCAAGGAGGATTTACAAGGGGAGGGTTTATGAGGGGAGGTGGAGGATGAAGTGGAGTTGTTTTCACAGTGGATGTATGAGTAGGTGTGGCAGAAGTACTTGGACCCGCAAACTAATTTTGAGCAGACTTGGAATGAAATGAGCCAAAGTGATGGAGAAGCTGAAAATCAGGAGGAGTAGAAGGAGAGGCTTCTCTGCTAAGACTGTGGTGCAAATTCGTGGGCTCAAGGTGTGTTTAGTCTACCCCACCTTGATACTTAGTTCTAAATAAGTTCTTTTGATGATGTAAGTCAAATTGGGTATTTTACAAGGTTGAGAGATGTTTTGTTGTGTAACCAGCTCCAAAAATAGAAGAAAAGAGACATCAACACCTTAGAAATAAGCCACTTCTAGGGGGAAACCTCCAATATATTAAATAAATGAACAATTCTTGGATGATACAATTTACAAAACCTCCTTTCTTTATATAGGAGTCCATGTGGCCATAATGTAATCCTAGTGGGCCACAATGTAATCCTAGCTGACCTAACAATAATAATTTAAGGTCACAATAATAACAAAATGGGGGTTAAAAGGGTACAATAATAACAATAAGGGGGTTACACTAATAACAATAAGGGACTATACTAGTAATATAGGGACCTAACATGCCTCTCTCCTTCAAAAAAGTGTTGTCCTCAACGCTTGAGTAGCTTTGGGTGCTTCTGTATAAACTTATCATCCTCCCATGTAGAATCTTCAGTGGGTAAGTTCTTCCACTTGATGAGATACTCTAAAATTGATCGATTTTGTAGCTGCCGAGTTCTTGTTTCAGTGATCGCTTTAGGTTCCAATATGATTTTTCCTTCCTCATCAAGTTCTGGAAATATTTTTTGAACTGGAATATTTTCACCTATAACCTTCTTTAAGCATGAAACATGGAAAAATGGATGCACTCGCGAAGAAGCAGGAAGCTCCAATTTGTATGCCATAGTACCAATCTCTTGCAACACCTTGTAAGGACCATAGTACTTTGGTGATAATTTATTATCCTTCTTAGCTTGCTTGAGGGACATTTGTTTGTATGGTTGTAGCCGTAAAAATACCCAATCTCCTACATCAAAACTTCTCTCGCTGCGATGTTGATCTGCCTGTTGTTTCATTCGATTTTGTGCCAAATTCGGGTTATCCTTTAAGAGTTGGAGAACTTCTTGCTGATGCTCGATGTGATCTTCCACTGCTTGAACCTTCGAATTTTCTCTTAAATATGATATGATGGATGGTGGATGATATCCATAAAGTGCCATAAATGGGGTCATTTTTGCTGCAGTATGGAAGGAAGTGTTATACCACCATTCAGCGAGAGGTAACCACTTGACCCATTGTGTTTGTTTATGAGATACAAAACAACGAAGATATCCTTCCAAACATTTATTTACTATCTCAGTTTGACCATCAGATTGAGGATGATAAGATGAGATATGAGCTAATTGAGTACCCAAACAAGAAAATAACTCCGTCCAAAAATTTCCAGTAAAAATGGGATCTCTGTCGCTCACAATAACCCTTGGGCTTCCATGCAGCTTTTGAATTCTATCAATAAATGTAGTAGAAATTGTACTTGCTTTAAATGGATGAGATAATGCACAAAAGTGTGCATACTTGGTAAGTCTATCAACTACCACCATGATGACATTCTTTCCTTCAGACTTAGGTAAACCTGTGATAAAATCCATTGAAATCTCCTCCCAACGCTGACTTGGAATGGATAAAGGTTGTAGAAGTCCGGGGTCTTAATTGTCTCCACTTTATTCTGCTGGCAAACCAAACATTCCGCCACAAACTTTTGAATATCAGATTTAAGGCCATCCCAAAAAAATTCTTTCTTCACCCTGTGGTAAGTTTTTAAAAATCCTGAGTGTCCTCCTAAAGGAGAAGTGTGCAATTATAGAAGAATCTTTTGTTTTAGTTGGGAATTCTTACAAAGATATAAGCGATCTTTGTACCATAAGGAATCATTTTTCCAACTAAATGTATCAGATGTAATAGGATCTTGCTGCAAATTTTGAATGAGTGTCCATACATCTTTGTCCTTCTTCCATTCATCTCTTGCTTCGGTTATCCAATCTGGTTGGATAATAGAAATGGCACAAAGCAATGCTTCACCTCTTCATTCTTTCTTGAGAGTGCATCTGCAACAACATTAAGCTTTCCTTTTTTGTAGATTATTTCAAAGTCATAACCCAACATCTTTGTGACCCATTTTTGCTGCTCCTCTGAAGATAGTCTTTGTTCCAAAAAGTGTTTAAGACTATCATGATCAGTTTTTACCTTGAAGTATCTTCCCATTAGGTAAGTTATCCATTTCTTTAGTGCATGCAGTATTGCTAACATTTCCTTCTCATAAATAGGTTTTTGTAAATACTTTCCTTTGATTGGATGACTTTCAAAAGCAATGGGTATTCTTTCCTGCATTAAAACAACACCAATTCCATTTCCTGAGGCATCACATTCCACAATAAAGGTTTTTGTGAAGTCTGGCATAGCTAAGACCGGTGCTAGGCACATTGCCTCTTTAAGATGTTCAAAGGCCTTAGTTGCTTCAGGAGTTCATGAAAATGCATCTTTCTTCAATAATGTTGTTAGAGGTGCTGCTATTCTCCCATAATTCTTAACAAACTTGCGATAATACCCTGTTAACCCAAGAAATCCTCGCAACTGCTTCATGGTTGTGGGGACTTTCCATTCCTTAATGGCTTTAATTTTGTTAGGGTCTACTTTAACACCCTCGTGAGATACAATATGACCCAGATATTCCACCTCTTGTACTCCAAAGAAACATTTAGATGTTTTTTCATATAATTGTTTCTCCTGCAATAGTTTGAGCACCCTGTCAACATGTTCAACATGATCCTTCCAAGACCTACTATAGATTAGTATATCATCAAAAAATACCATCACAAATTTTCTAAGGAAGGGTTTGAAAATGGAATTCATCAACCCTTGAAATGTAGAAGGTGCATTGGTAAGGCCAAAAGGCATGACCAAAAATTCATAATGACCCTCATGAGTTAGAAATGTTGTTTTTGGAATATCTTCAGTCTTCATTCTAATTTGATGATATCCTGAATGAAGATCCAACTTGGTAAAATAAATTGCTCCATGTAATTCATCAATAATTCATCAATCACAGGAATGGGAAATTTGTCTTTAATGGTGAGCTTATTGAGCTCCCTATAATCCGGACACATTCGCCATGATCCATCCTTCTTGTGTACCAATAATACAGGAGCAGAGAAAGAACTTTGACTATGTTGAATTATACCCACCTCTAACATTTCTGCAATCATACGTTCAATTTCGCTCTTTTGGAAGTAAGGATATCTATAAGGCCTGATGTTTGGAGGAACACTTCATGGAATCAAATGAATAGCATGATCATGATCACGAATAGGTGGGAGTCCTTTGGGAGTTTCAAACACCTTGGAATGATTGTCCAAGACTTGTTAGAGATCTGCAGAAATAGATGATTTTGATGTCGAAACTTCTAGTGAGCATAATTGTGCAATTACGCCTCGTTGTTCTTTCTTTAGAAGCTTTGTCATGACATTAGAGCTTATTATCCTTCCTGGCTTCCCTTCAATACCCTATAATTCGACTTCCTTTCCTTCTGAAAAAAATTTCAAGAAAAGTTCTTGAAAATTAAAAGCTACCGTCCCCAAAGATTGTAACCATTGTACTCCTAGTACAACATCAGCACCTCCCATAGGAATGGAAATCATTGGACTAGTCAATACATATTCCCCCATGGTTAGCTTGATATTATGGCATTTTCCAGAACAATTTATAGTTCCTCCATTTGCAACCATCACTTGACATTCTGGTGCCGGGTATAGGAAACAATTTAATTCCTTGGCTACCTTACAATGAATAAAATTATGGGTGCTACCTGAATCAATCAACACTATTACCTTTTTCTTCTTGATATGTCCTTCTATCTTGAGAGTTTGAGGAGTGGTAATTCCTACTAATGCATTACACGATATGGTCGGATTCATTTCTTCCTCTTCTAGGGCTGTTTCCTGGTGTAGATCCTCTTCTTGTTCATTTTCTTCTTCCTCTTCAAAATATATGTAAAATAATTTCTTCTCAGCACACTTATGACCTTTAGTGTATTTTCTATCACAACTGTAGCAAAGCCATTTTGCTATTTTTTCTTCCAATTGTTGTGGTGTCATCCTTGTAGGTTGTGGAAATCTAGGCGTAGAAACACTTCTTTATAGAAGTGAGTGGTAGGCTTCCTTGTCGCCATAATTTTACATTCAATTTTTCTTGCCAACCTGAATGCCTTCTCCAATGAATCAGGTTCCAAAACGCGAACTTCATGTTGGATGTTATCCTTTAAAGTACCTATGAAGAGATCAATCTTGTGTTCCTTTGGAATATCAGTTACCCTTATATTCAATTTTTGGAAGTCCTCAATGTGCTGCCCCACTGAACACTTTTGTTTGAGATTTATCAATTGGGTAAAGAAAGTGTTGCTCTTTGTATCCTCATAATGTGCTATCATTTCCTCCGTAAAAATTGACCAAGTGACAATTTTTTTACGGGAGCAAAGCCATCGATACCATACAAATGTATTTTGTTCTAATGTAAAGTTGCAATGCGTACCTTTTGTGTGTTTTGCACATTATTGAGATCAAAATATTGCTCCATCTGTAGTATCCATGTTACGGGATCCTTGCCATCAAACTTCCTCATATCCATCTTTGGAATATGGTGGTTCTTCCATTCAACATTAGAGTTTATGAAATCACGATTAACATTTATTTTGTTCTCATCATGAGTTTCCTCTACTATCTTTTCACCATTAGGAAACATTTCTTGTATCAACTTTGTCAAACCTTCTATGTCCGCTTTTAGATCATTCTTCATGTTTTCCATTTTAGCTTCCATGTCATCCATCTTAGATTCCATGCCAGCTTCCATGCCATCTATCTTAGATTCCACGCCTTTCTTCAAACCATCCATATTATTCTTCACACCATCCATCTTTGCTTCCACGCCTTTCTTCAAAAATTCCATTTCATTTTTTGCTTCTCTTTGCGAGAGAGAAATTTGGTGCACTTGCTCTTGTAATTTTGATAGATCATGTTGCAATTCTTCATCTTCATGAGTCATAGTAGAGCCTTCTGAAGGCTTAATGGGTGTTGAATTATTTTTATGGGGAATTTTTTTAGAACCCATTACTGATATCTATTCTACAATATGCCCTTGGAATCAATTCAAATTTATTTTTCAAACAAGACTTATGCAATTCGGAAAAAAAATACGCACCTTTTTCTTGCTTTTGAGGAGTTTGATATTGAAATTGGATTATCTCTGTGATTGCAGCTCTTCAATATAAAAAATTAAGCACTGAAGTAGCCCTCTAAATTATCTTTTGAATGCCATAGGTCTTATCTGATTTGGATTCTCCAAGACAAAGTTATGTCCAATCTCCCATAATGACCTAATTATGGACTGGTTCAGTAGAGTGAACTTGTACGACTTTCCACATGTCACTGTTTCGTCCTTCACCTCTGAAATTGATAGCCAAGAAACTACAGTCTCTGAAATTGCGACCACTTTTTACGACACTCCAATCCAATGCTTAGAGATAGAGTTATTGAACTTTTCCCATGATCACCTCTTTGAGATGAAATTTGGGAGCCTGAAAAAGCACTATCTTCCACAGATCATATCTCCAAAAATATTACGAACCAAGCTCTGAAATTTTTTGAGGAATTTCCTCAGTATTTCAGCTTCGCACCCTAAAAATTTCCGATTCTAAACCTTCGTAGAAAAAAATTTATAGCGCATATTCCACGATGACCTGTTTAGGAGACTAAAAAAAGACCTAACTTTCACAAATCATATCTCTGAAAATATTGCGAAACAAGCTCTAAAAATTTTAGAAAATCTTCCTTGGGATTTTGGCTTCGTACCCTAAAAATTTCAGCTTCTGAAACTTCGTAGAAAAAAATTTATAGCAAAAATTCCACGATGACCTGTTTGGAGCAGCGAAACCCTAGAATCCAAAGCTTTGATACCAGATGTTGTGTAACCAGCTCCAAAAATAGAAGAAAAGAGACATCAACGCCTTAGAAATAAGCCACTTCGAGGGGGAAACCTCAAATACATTACATAAATGAAAAATTCTTGGATGATACAATTTACAAAACCTCCTTTCTATATATAGGAGTCCATGTGGTCATAATGTAATCCTAGTGGGCCACAATGTAATCCTAGCCGACCTAACAATAATAATTTAAGGGCACAATAATAAAAAAATGGGGGTTACAAGGGTACAATAATAACAATAAGGGGGTTACACTAATAACAATAAGGGACTATACTAGTAATATAGGGACCTAACATGTTCAGGGGCAGAACTTGCTTTATGGATTGTTCTAACACTAGTTGAATCTTTAGTCCTAGAAGTTTGCCACAAAATCTTCTCTGGATCATAAACTATGATAGGAGTGTTGGGGTTAGGGTGAGATATGGTGTTAATTCTTCGTGAAGCCAAATTTCAGACCTACAATATGGAGAGGCTGAAAGTTTTGCGAATGTTTTTAAAAGGCAGACCTCTCTAAATGTTTACTGATCTTACACAGTGTGTGACTAGGCGTTTAAACCACTTAGGACTGATTTGACACAATCCTAGAGGAGTCTAGAAGAACTAGTGAAGTTAATAGGCCTACTAGAGGCTAGTGGAGTCGCTAGGTGGATGTTCTTTGCTGTTTTGAGGATATGTACTTGTGGTCCACCACCAATAACTGACAAAAAACCAATCTAGAGAATGTTTTTTGGGGTTTTCTAAGTTCCTCTATGTAGCCCTAAGGTTTCTATGAGTGTTCTCCAATTGAGTCATCATTTTTCTAGGATGGTGAAACAATTAGATTCTACTTTGGCTATCACTTCAAGTTTCTAAGTTTGACAGAGGTTTTGTGAGTCTTCAAAATATATTCAGGCTACTATGCACTCAGTGGTCCCACCGTGATCGCCACTATGTTAGGGTGATGAGGTGGCAATGAATCATCAGACACTATCTGACAAGGGTTTTTGAAGTCCTAAGGAATACTTAGATTGTCACTAACCCAAAAATTCCCATCGTGATCGCCACTATGTTAGGTGATGAGCTGGCAATGAATCATTAGATACTATTTGACAAGGGTTTTCTGAATTCTTTGAGGATGTTTAAGCTTGTTAGTTACTTAGAATGTCCCACCGTGATCACCACTATGTTAGGTCCCTGTAATTTGCAGATTGGCAAGAACAAATGAATAGGGGTAACATCAAACCAATATTTGGAGTCCTAGGACCTAGCCTTCTTGGACTTAGAGAGGGCTCTCTCTATGCTTATGTAAAGGATTTAATTTGTTTGATTTTAGAGTTTTGATTTTAGGATACTTATAGGGATTACAGTTTGCTTGTTTGTTTGTTTCGTTGGATAGGTTGTTAAGACAAATAGCTAGAGTAAGAGAGAAATCAATCCATTGGGCTATGGGGTTTGCAAAGGCCTTGAAAAGTGAAAAATGAGTCAAGGATAGTTCATAGGGAAAGTTGGCAAGGCCAAATGGATCTAAGTAGGTCTAGGGAGAGTGAAATAAACATGGAGTTGTGTAAACAATGAGTTAAGGGGCAATCAAGGATCCTTTAACAAACTAATAAAACAAGGAAAATATTTTAAGATGATAGCATAACAAATTTGAAGAGTAGTAAAGGATTCTTCAATATCAACTAGGCTAAGCAGTTCTTAAAAAACAACAGATAAGTGAGCTAAGAGAGAAGTGAAGGATTTCCAAAAATTTCTTGCAAATAGATATAAATTTAGCATAACATCTTAGTAATACTGAAGAGCATTCAAGGATTCTTTAGCAAAACTATAAGGAAGAAAACATAGAAATCAGAGGATGTAGAAAAAGTAGGGTGCCCAAGGCATATCCTACTCTAAAATTTCTATCCCATGATCACAGAAACATAATGAGAACTGAAGAAAAAATGTACAAAGATGGAAAAATTCACCATATCACCAAGCTTAATGAATCCTAAGAGTGAGCCTGATCCATGGAAGCACAGTCCAACACCATCACAAGGTACCAAAGCCAATTTCACAAATAAAATCAGAGTCTATTTCATATTATGTTCAGCAACCAACCAAAAAAATACAATAAGACATCCATGCTCTATTTAACCAACAAATGAAGAGGTGGAAACTCTAAGAGGTTTCTACAAACCATAAATACACCATAAATGTCATTTATGTCCAAAGAGGCCATGCAAGGCCCAAGGCACATAATAAATATTGAAATAAATGAAAGTTAACCTAAACATAACTCCTTAATCAAATCTGAAATTATTTTCCAAAAAAATATTGAAAATATCCTTCAGTGTGTTTTTTTGACTTTTTTGCAAGGGCCAGCTTCATTGGTCTAAAAGTGTAGTGCCTACACAGGAAAATTGGGTCCACTTGCAGCCAAGTTTTGATGGAATTCTCGATGTTGGAATTGGCTCCGTGATGGCTCGTTGGAAATACTGTTGAGTCTACTATCCAAAAATTCCTTTGATTTTCTTATTGGGCTCCATTAAACTACTCAAAAATTAAATCTCCCAGGGATGCTCTAGGCACAGCGCCAGTCCTGAAAACTAGGCAGAAAGGTGAAAATTGACATGCTTTTTAGCCTTTTGAGAGACCAAAAATGCTCCAAATGCTCTGAAATTTTGTGAGTGTGTTGTAATTGACCTGAGGATTCCAAAAATGAAAATGTTTCCTCTTGAGGATGCCTGAGATGAAAGCGTAGTGCCAAG
>CM076579.1:1083425186-1083512919 GCA_034641835.2 Pinus albicaulis | reverse complement strand
GGAATAAAATTACAGAGAAGTCTTGAGAGGAACATTATTGAGTTTATTTTACAGTGAATATATCTAGCAGACCTATTGAAGAACATCTATTTCACACGACATCCGTTTGAATTCGTTCAAGCATCTTTGGAAAGCGCTCGATGAGCTCTTTGACATGGAAACCTTTGCATCAACTTTTGAAGATATAATTTTTTTTGGTTTGTAAAATTCATTTGGATTATAAAATCTTAATTGTGCTTTCAATTCAGTAGATCTGCGTAACATTCTGGCAGGAAATAATTAGTCAGGTTTCCGAGATTAGAAAATTTAACACATTCAAACTGTAGTTGATTAGGAAAATTGTGATGGAAGTTAATGTGAAAAGATTTTTCCCTAATTTTTGGTCATTTGTCCCTGATACAAAAGAACACCTCTCTTTTTCATGTCATTTGCTTTAGAGTTTTGATGACAAAGGACAATATTCCATTATGCTATGAATGTTGTCTAGCAATCTGGACATGGTTGGAAGGTCTTGTTGTTGAATGCTTGATTATTTCTTGAATTACCACCATGGAATCTCCAATTACCACCAATTTTTTGACCTGCCTTGCACACAACATAGGACCTTAAAACAATGCTAGGGTTTTAGTGTGATTTTTGGATGTCTCTCCCAATCCTCCGGCATAAGTAAATTATTGTGGTCCTCTAGGGTTGTAAATAGCCACCCCTGCACCTGCCACTCCTAAGTCACTATGGTGAATTTATTGCACATCAAACTTTATATTCTAGCACTACTGTACTGTCCACAGACTCTAAGTGATAACATTCAAGTGACCATCCTTTTGGAAACGAATCAATGGCTTTTAAATTTTAATGCTTAGTAATAATTTCTTTTAGCTGTCCAAGTCTGTTACTCTGTCTTAATAATCTATTATGGGTGAAATGTTTTGCCATTTTTCATGACCTTGTTATGAGCAACACTTTACATATTGTATGTTGTCTCTGATTTGGAAAGGAAGTCAGTGTTAAAATAAAAGGACACTGAAAATGGAATTTTTCAAGAGACCACTTTCAAGCTTTGGGCATATATGGGACAATATTCCACTATGCTATGAATCCTACTTTATTCCATCACTATGGTGACTTTATTCCACATCAAACTTTATATTCGTGAACTTAGGAGCCCTAGGAGGACATTTAATGATTGGAAATTTATGGTGTCCTCTTAAAACCCTTGTGAACAATCAACAGAAGCTCGGATCTGTGGAAGTTTTTTTTTGTATTAAGGTTCCCTCAAACTCATACTAGTGGACAAGTATATATGGAGAAGCAGAGTGCTAGGCTCGGATAAGCACATCTGTGGAAGCTCGATTATAATTACACAGGACTGTTACCCTACAAACTCATATTGTAGAAATTATAGTTTCAATTAAATGAATTTGGAGGCTCGGATCAGTGTTGAAGAAGCTCAGACTACTAACTGTGGAGCTTGGCTTAGCTTGGACCTGTGTGACTGTTTCAAGCTCGGTTGAAGGCTTGGTTTTGGATAAAAATAGTGGTAATATGGTGGGTTCAGATTCTGGAATAAATTCTGTGGAGAGGCTCAAAGGTGCTCGGACCTGTGGCTATCCTATGGTAGCTTGAAGTGTAATCTTGGACTATATTACAGTCATCTGGAAGATGTTGGGAAAGGTGTAGTCCTGTAAAAGGTTGAGTTGAAGCTTGGACCTATTGAACTGTGGTGTAAAAGGTAAAAACTCAGAACATTGACCTCAGTGTGTGAACAATCATCACTTTATCTCGGGCTACAGTTGGATAGACCTCACCACATTGAATAAGTGTTGCCTCAGACCTATGACAGATCAGAGACACATGGAGTAAGGACAAATTCGGTTTATTAAACAATTAAAGAATTCAGACCTGATATCACTCTGGACTCAACTTCCAGAATCAGTATTTAAAGAACAAGACTTCTTTGATATATGTTGCTGTAGCACCACTTCTGGACAACATGCCATTTTTTGGGCAACATTATTTGTGAGTAGTTGGTGGCAATCTTTGAGAATTTATTGGAGTAGTTTGGAAGGCTATTATTTGGAGAACTCAGACTTAAGGATAGTCACTTGGAGAAGCCTTTGGAACCTTTGGATTATAGTCTTCTGAGAAAACGTTGATAAGAACTTAAAGAAGTCTTGAAGCAAACTTGAGGACTTGAAGTAGATTCTTGGAAGTCTATTGAAGGCAGCTGTAAGAGACCTTTGTTGAGATTGTGCAGATCTATTCAGGACAGTTAAGTCAAAGCCCCTCTCAGTATTTCCAACAGTGAGGCTGTATATTCCCAAAAGGATAACGCAGAAAATAAGGCAGTTTCAATACCCTAACCAGGGTCAAGAGTATTACCTACGCTGTCAAGATTCATTTGAAAAGAGACACATAACTGTGACGCAAAAGGTATATTCAGAACTCTGGGTATTTTTGCTAGGGATAGAACATTGTTTGTGCTGTCTTATGTCAAAGCTTCATGTGCCCTAATCTTCTGTTCTTGTGATAATGAAGATTGGGCAAAATTTTAGTCATTGTAAATACAATGTTTGGACAGTGTTTGAACAATCATAACAATAATGTAACTATAATTCATGACATCTACATCGAAAGAAAATCTGTGCCCTAGATTGTGGGGTGCTGGGGAAAATTTCTAAGTGAGTTCTAGTTTTTGGAATAATGGGAATATCGAGCTCTAATCTGAGCAGAAAACAGTAATTGAAGAAGCCTCCTAGGACCTCAGATCAGTCTTTGTAAGTGCTTGGTAAGGGTGATTTCCTAAGGCTAATAATTGAAGCCTAATCTGGAAACGTTTTAATTCAAAAGAAAAGCACTACAACAGAGGAGACAGTGAGTCATTGGATTGGTAAACAATATGAAATCATGCTTGAAACATTGCGGCTCTGAATGTATAGAGGCGTGAAGCAGACAAAACTTGTTTGAGATTCTGTCCTGAAGAAGTCATTCTACCCTCCTGAAGAATTGAACTCCTCATCTGATGTGCAAAGATTTGTCTACATGAAAATTCTGTGGTAAATATGACCCTAACATTTCAAAATATTTCAATGGAATCAACAGTAAAGGATATCACCCTTGTCTTGTTTTATGCCATCTCAGATCTATGAAATAAGGTTTATCATCTCACAACAAAAAGCTCATGACATTGCTCTCAGTCTCCTACAATGAGAAGAGTATTTGCTGACTTATGGAGATAGTATGAGTCTCACTGAAATAAGAACAATGACTTCAACGTACATATATATTTATATATACATACACAATCTGATCTACTTGAGCTTGTGGAGAATTTTGATTTACAGTTGCAATACTGTAATTAAATAAGTCTATACCAAAACCCTAGGAAATTCACATCAGTGAATATTTGGTTACGTTGAAAAAAAAGAGAGGAAAGTTTCAGACACGAAAATCATTTTTTGAAATTCATCTTTAAGCCATGTATCAACCTCATTGAAAGAAGCAATCCTGGAAGATCATCTCAGGCTTGTATAGTTGGGGAAAATATGTGTATAAGGTGACAATGAAATATGGATCAACAATATTGTGGGCACTATTCTTGGCAGGCATCTTCAGTGGCACATTTTTCATGAGTAGACATCTTCAGGGATTGCATGAGTACATCGCCAGTCCTGAGGACTTGATGAGCAACTGGTTAAATTGCTGATTATGAGAAATAAGATCAGAAAAATACCTGTCAAACGTATCCATACAGAATATCCCTATCGGAGTTCTCTAAGGGTGCAATTTTATCTCCATATGCGGACGATACATGGATCCATGCTAAATGCTAATGGCAGGCAACTGTCATGAAGCGTAGCTGCAGTAGTGCTGTCCTGTGAAGATAAGTGCAGTGAGAATGGGAAGCCGAAAGCCTCATGTCGCCATTTTCCCAGCGGAGGAATGGGCCATCTTATCCCATTCACCGAGTTCGCGTAGCGCCTCTCAGCACACCATGGATTCACCGTTGCGTTCATTACATGCAAATGGATGTTATCCGGTCTTGAATGCATAAAGTCCTCACAAGGTCTAGATATCCGCTTCGTCCAACTCCCTCATGTGGAAATCCAAGAAGATGAGGGACAGTACATGAAGGTGGAAACCCTTGTATCAAAGTTATTGGAGAACTTGAAAGGATTAGCAAGCCGACCTGGTAACATTAACCCCCAATAGATTAAAGCACTGAGGAATGGAAAGGTTAATCCCACCGATGTTAGGCGAATGCCCCTAATTTAACCAGTCGGGCAGCTAACACCCAGGTTGGATGGTTGGATCGGTTGTGCATTAAGATTAATACTCTATGGGAAAAATTCCGAAGGCATGAAGAGGTTGTAGCAGAGCCCGAGAAGAGTATGAACATGCATATGTAGAAGCTATAGCCACCAAAAAAACAAATAAAATAGGTGAAGCTCGACTACTTAATAATACTTACTAATCAGACCACATTAGAACATCCTCTTTATCTATTCATTCCTCAATCTATCAATCCTTACCTCATTCATTGGTGAAGCCAGCGATCCCAACCATCCATCCCACGAAGACCAGTCTATTTTGCTACTTGACTGGTGGGATTTTCACCATAGTGGCAATATCAATCGAGCCTCTTGGATGAAGGCGAGTAGGTAAAGGCTGAAGGACAATGACAAATTAATATAGTTTACTATAGCCAAATTCGGAGTTCTTGAACATGTTTTCTGCTTCGAATTGCAGCGAAAGCCCCAAATCAGGAGAAGAAGATTTCAAATAAAGATAAAAAAAGAGTGAACCTAGATCTGATATAATAAGTTCGGGTTAAAAATCTAGTGGAGTGGATAGAAGAATTGAATGTCAAAGAAGGGTATGGAATCTGCAGCGAAATCATAAAAATTATGAGCAGAAATTTTAATAGGTAGTCAAATAAATTGTTATGGTGTCTTAGGTTTTAATTAAGTTTTATTTTTATGTGAGTGAAAGGAGGTCATTTGACATAGAGGTTATATCTAATGATGTTGAAGTCTTAGAAAGTAATAATGTTAGTCTAATTAGGTATTAATTAAAATTATATTATATCTCTCTCTAATATAAGTAAGAATGTTTATATAAGGAGGAAATAGGGACATGAGCTTTACATATAAGGGAAATATGTATCAACCTTTAATGTGGTGAAAATTATCTTTAAATCTACAAATAATGTTATCAATAAACTTAAGTAGCTAATGTAGCCTCTTATTTTTTAGGAAGTTCACTTAGAGCTTAAAAATACCCTATTATAAGCTAGTCATAGCTTAGAAGGCCTTCACATGTGTTGTTAAGAGAGACATGGGATAAATTTTGACTTAAGGAAATAAGGGGTACAATAAGATCAATGTATAGCACCTACTCAAATCACCAAGAATATATCCAAACCATCAAGAATACACACTTCTCTGAGGAAACTTATGAAACACCATGGAATAACTCAAATTAAAACTTATAGCCAAACAATCAAGAGTTATAGCAGAGTGTTTAAGTGAACACAATAAAAATAGTACACATTGGACATAATATCATATACACATGGATCATACATATCCAACTAAATGTGGTAGCTAAAGGAACTTATTCCTACACATAGTGTCCTAGATGGCTAAGGCAAGGTGTCATAAAACCAATGATACATTCATGAATTACATATAGATCCATATACCTTAGATGAAAAATGATCAATGTGACAGGAATCGTAGGGGTTGAGATGACAATCAAATTTTAAAATATCCTCTAAAAGCCCATATAGAAAATGGGGTAACATATCCTATGACATCCAACTTGTGATATATGGTGGGAAATCCTTAAATTATATTTGAAGAAAGATGTCTCGTTTAGGTATAGGTCAAGAAGAGGTACAATTCCTCACTAGTTTGGTATCTCGTTGAGGTCTAGGTCAAGAAGAGGTACAATGCCTCACTAATTTGGTAGTTGAAGAAGTTTAAATCTTGGTTTGTCAATTTGGCCCTAAGTAGGCATGGCAATATAGAAGGAGGTGACCCCCTTGGAAGAGTTCTAAAGGGGAAAGGATCATAAGGCCTTATATAAAGATCTAAATCCAAGTACCTCCCTCATAAAAAGTTCTAGACATGTATTTAAAGAATGTAGATAACGACTCATCCAAATGTTGATAAAGACAATAGAACATCCCTTGAATCTCATAATAAATGGAGGCATCTACAAATGGAAACTCTAGTAGATGTTATTAAGAAGAGGAAGGTCATTATGATTTGTTTCAACTCGACGCGAATGTAAATCCACTTTGAACGCACCAAGGGAGATATGAAGGACATCATCTGATACTCTTGAGTGTATGTGGTTAAACAAAATGGCCCCCTTTCATTTGCATGAAGTGTTCTTGATACAAATCCATGTTATAGTCGAGGCCCTAAAAAGATTAAGTCCAAGTACATTGAATGTATTTTCTATAAATAACCTCTCTAAAAACCTAACACAAACATATAATGATGTCATTTACATTTGAGGTGTAAATCACTTGAATTGTGTTACAACTTTAATCGCTCCCCAACAAAATTGTGCCATGCTTCCTTGTGATAATGCTTCAACCCTATTGGAGAACAACCTCACAATGTAAAAGGAATTTAAACATGATGTAACTTTAATAGTGCCCCACATTCACCCTTTGGCTCACTACCCATGGCTAATTTGAGGTTATTTCAAGCACTAATGTGGATAATATCATTTTATTTTCTCTTATGTATAGTATTCTACATTGACACAATTGAGTTTGTTTAACAAACAAAATATTTATATTGAGGGTTCACTCCTTGTGCATTAGGGATATAGAGGCCTTGTCTTTATGAGTGATCTATTCATTTACCTGTTGCTCTGATACCACTTGTTGGAATCACGATTATTGTTAAACCAAAACCTGTAGGCGTGTAATGTTCCAAAATTTGCACATAGCAATTTGGAATATTAGATTTTGCTACTTTTACCTAGAAGAGGAATAAATGGGTAAGGGGGGCCATGAACAATAGAATAATGAATAAATTCCACCTTAGTAAGGAAGGATATCATCTTAGGAGCTAGTTCTACACTTCCAAGTGTGAACAAGGACAAATTGGATGAGGACATAGTCAAGTTTGACTAAGTCAGCATGCATTTTTGAGGAGGAAGAAATCACTCAAAGATACTAGTTCAATGTGAACAAGGATCAGCCTAGACACACATATGAGAACTGGATTGAGGATCCCTTGGTGTGAACAGAGGCATTTCAGGTGGATTGGTTATAGTTGACCAAGTCAATAGCGCTACCACAAAGAGGAGGGAAGCTAGCTAGGGCAGCGCAGTTTTGAAAGAGGAAGCTTCATGAAGAAGTCACCTCAACATTGTGTGGGGTCCAAGGTGAGGAGGCTCACCAAAGATAAAAGGAAGGCATAGAATCAAAGGGGATTCATTCATGTATTCAGCTATTTTGGTCTTGATACCAATTGTATGCTTCAGTTGTTTAGCCGGAGTTACTGCACTGCTTAGTGCAAGGAATTCCTGTGCGGGAATTCCATCCTCTCTTTAGATAATCTTGCTTAAAGGATCAAAGGGGAGGGATTTGAGTTTAATTTCAGTATTTTTCTTGAGGCCATTAATCTACATTCAGCCACAGCGCAGTCTCCTTCAGTGAACTGCATCTTTTATGCAAGAGCAGCAACAATAGAGTTGCATCCTTTGATTGTATGCTAATCTTTTAGGAGGA
Source organism: Pinus albicaulis (assembly GCA_034641835.2). Taxonomy (NCBI): domain Eukaryota; kingdom Viridiplantae; phylum Streptophyta; class Pinopsida; order Pinales; family Pinaceae; genus Pinus; species Pinus albicaulis. The sequence goes on along the minus strand of CM076579.1, from coordinate 1,083,505,166 downwards.
GGTGCTTATTTCCCTCCGAGAGCTCTAATAAGAAGGACTAAGGCCATTCTATATATTATTTAGCATTTATATGTCATATTCAGTCATGTTTAATACATTTTTGCAGTAAACTGCATTATTTACTGCAATGCTTCTTTGTACATGCATTTTGCCGGAAACCTTTGTCGGGTGTCTTGTTCTTGCTGTATAAGAGTGTAAACATCCATTTCTCTATTGTTTGATTAATATAAGTTGCATATCATACCTCTTCCTTCATTTTCTGTAGAAACCCTCATTATAATAACACAATATTTTCTTCATTAGTTGCTGCATGAGCTAGACTATGGGGTTTTGGGCTTATTTTAGCTGCATTGCCTTGGGAGATCTGTTTATATAAGCTAGAGTTATTTATTTCACCTGTAATTTTGCATGTGAACTGTATATCATGTATTATAAGGGATCCAAGTCCCATTTCTCACTTTCATAGCATTATTTTCTGAAGACAGTAGTTTTATGCCATGTATTGCTACATTTTCCCACCCGAGAAGGAGAATATAGGCCTATCTCTTGCTGAGGTTATTTCATCTGCTGGGTTGATGTTATTTTAAATCTATTGCGCTGCTCTACATTTCCAAGCTCATGATTTTCTAAAGCTCCACATTGGTAATAACTCAAATTATTCCCGATAGTGTAGTTGTTCCCATTTTGGAACATTACAGTGGTATCAAAGCTGCCATCTTGGCTCAGCCTGTGTATTTCAGATCCAATTAGAATATAAGAAGGAAAGGAGGAAAAAATTATGGAGAGGATGAGATTACTCCCATCCATTTTCAGATCCAAGAATAAAGGAGAAGAGAAATGCATTGAAACTCCAAGAGGGTTTCAAGGAGGAGAGAGTTGCAGTGAGACCTCTAGAAGGTTTCAAGAAGCAGAAGAAGATGCATGCACTTACTATTCTCATAGAGGAAGTGGAAAGCAAGGAGACCACTTAGAGCATGAAATTTTGAGTGGGTATTTGGAAGAATACAAGTGCCAACCTAGGGCTTCCAAAGAGACTGTAGATTTTCCTCATTTTATTCAACTGAGAGAAGAGAGAAGACCCTGCAGCAAGGGAGAGATTAAAGGCAATAAATTCCTATTGTCTAGATTTGATGGGTCAACTACAACAAGATCTTGGGTAAGGAAGCTTGAGGCATTATTCTTACTTCATCTAGTGGTAGAGAGGGAGGCAGCAGAAGTTACAATGCTGCACCTAGAGGGTGAAGCCACTTCTTGGTGGTGCAGCCACTTAAGCTGCACAAGAGTGAATTCATTTTCTGAGTTTACTCAAGAGCTGATTAGAACCTTTGATGGAGGGAGATTAGAGGAGAGTATACCCACACCACCATGGCAGGAGGCAAGTACTAGCGCTGCCATGGCCTTGAGAGAGCAGCCTTCTACACCAGCAGCTGGATCAGCGAACACATTGAAGAGAGGACCTCTTGCAGCCATAGAAGATGTCCCAAAGGCTCACAAAGGTATGCATAAGTTTCCATGTATTAACATTTCAGAAAATTTTATGGAAAGGGTTGGAGATTTGTTTTCATATGGCCCAGGATCAAATGGTATTGCTGAGATAGAGCATCAGGATTGCACTATGTTGTGCAAGCTTGAAGGGTTCAAGGGAGATTTGAACCCTCAACCTCATGTATCACTGATGAGTTACACACAACCCTTGAGGTTGGAGTTTGAATTCTCGGAGGATGGAGTGAACTTTTCTCCAAGCAAATTCATGCAGAACCACTTGTTCATCTGGGAGTTGACACATGAGATAGCCAAAGCACCCTAGAGGAGGGTTACAGCGCTATCAAGAGGTAGCAGTAAGGAGGCTTTTCCTTCAGCTCCTTTGGGTCCCTATGGATTCAAGATGATCATTGGTGAGAGATCTTCTCTAGGAGGTCTCCAAGGAGTTGCATTTCAACATTCCATGGAGTGCAAGGAGAAGAGATTGATATGGGAGGATGGTGATCTTCTTTAGATGGGTACCAAGATGGAGAATGGTAGGAGGCATCCATCGATGGATAAGTGGAAGTGGATAGAGAGCAAAAATCTAGAGAGATACTTGCAAATCTATGATACTGGACAACAAGATGCAAGACTGTGTTGGCTAATCTTGAGAGAGTTTGGCCATCCTGTGGCATATCCTTCTTCTAAGGGTGTGAGAGAGGAGGATACTTGGCAGAGTACTTGAATCATGGGGCAGCAAGGAGGGTGGATGCATTATGATGATATGGTCATTTTGTTTTCACTGCATCAGTTGTATGATGGAGGTATGATGAGGTAGCAAGGATATTTGTTGCTTGGGAGGATTGAGAGAGGGCAAGGACAGAGTTGCTCTCACATTTTTCATCATGTTGCAATGGGAGGAGATGGAAACATTATGGGAGGATTATTTGACATTGGACATGTCAGAGAATGGATTTATGAGTTGGCAGGAGCCTATTTGCATAGGCCAACATCGTTGTCACTTTGGAGCATGAGCTTGTTGATGAGGTGTTCTCAGGATCACTTCATATTTGATGCACTTGGCGAGCATAGAGGAGATGAGATTGGTAGAATGGTGGATGAACTCCTTGGCTATTGTGGTATGTTTTCCTTGACTTGGATTTCCAAGCATGAGAAGGGGGATTTTCATGCAGCATGTGGTTTATTCCTCTTTATATGGGTATGTCATGCCACTATGGAGGTTTCATCTATGGATCTTGTCGTCATCTTACTTCCATCACATGGTAAGAAGTCTATTTTTTCACTTATTAATTGTTCAACACTATATTTGTATACTCTTACCATTTCCTTGCAGTGCATTACTCTACAAAGGAAAAAATTTCTCCTTAGGCTCCATGGACCATTTTTGGCCAGCAATTATGATGGAGGCAACCATCTATTGTATGATTTGGGGCAAGTGTTTGGTTACTTATTGTATGCTCAGTTGATACACTCAGCCATTTACTACTTGTTGGTAGATGTGGTGACTGACACAACTAGCCATCTATCAAAAAACAACTTGCCATGCTATTTTCTGAAGCTGCAGTGGGGAAGATTGTAGTGTGACCACTTGGGAGATTGTTGGTACCCTCCAGCACTACATAGAACCTTCAGTATTTCTCTCAGTATGCTACTGATCATGATCCTATTTGCTGATATTTTCCTTGCCTATATGAGGAGCATGATTGGAGGAGGAACACATGGAGTGGGTGTCTTCTTGGGGGAGGAGCATCCCCACACTTTCTGCATTACATGCTCTAAGGGGAGCATGAGAAGGGACATGGCCTCTACAGAAAAAATTTTGTCTCTTAATGAGGAGGTCCATGAGATGGATGGAATGCCACATGGTGGTGATATCCCTTCCATCATGTATGAGATGGTTTGGGCCAGCTTGATGCACAGCGCTGGAAGAGGGACCTCTAGAGGTCTAGCTTCCTTCTTGCCATTTGAGAGCAACACTACTGCAGCCTGAGATCATAAAATCCTCTACGCTTGTCTTAAGTGGAGAAGGAGATAGCATGGGGTAGGCTATTGTGTCTACCATGACCAGAATTTCAGCCCACCTACTTTGCCGGAGATTCAGGTGGAGGATGATTTGCATGAGTTACCATTTTTTAGGGTGGCTCACTTTGTTTGGTTAATAGCTTGGGGAGGAGAGATTCAAATGGAGATGATGAGTCCCAATATATATCAGCCCTAAATATTCAAGAAGATTTTGAAACATCCCATTGTTGCTTCCATGGATGAACTATTGTCACATAATGTCAGCTATTTAGATATCTTACACACTTGGGAGAGGAAACTTGGAGATATATTGATGATGCAGCACCTTGATCCTTCGAGGATTGTACCTTATGAGGTTGCTACAAGGGAGAAGAGGATTCTCTTCAGTCTTATCCTTGTAGTTGCTTGAGGACAAGCAACATTTGTGAGGGGAGGACTGTAATGTTCCAAAATTTGCACATAGAAATTTGGAATATTAGATTTTTCTACTTTCACCTAGAAGAGGAATAAATGGGTAAGGGGGCCCATGAACAATAGAATAATGAATAAATTCCACCTTAGTAAGGAAGGAGATCATCTTAGGAGCTGGTTTTACACTTCCAAGTGTGAACAAGGACAAATTGGATGAGGACATAGTCAAGTTTGACTAAGTCAACATGCATTCTTGGGGAGGAAGAAATCACTCAAAGAGACTAGCTCAATGTGAACAAGGATTAGCCTAGAAACATATATGAGAACTGGATTGAGGATCCCTTGGTGTGAACAGAGGCATTGCAGGTGGATTGGTTATAGTTGACCAAGTCAACAGTGCTGCCACAAAGAGGAGGGAAGCTAGCTAGGGTAGCGCAGTTTTGAAAGAGGAAGCTTCATGAAGAAGTCACCTCAAAATTGTGTGGGGTCGAGGGTAAGGAGGCTCACCAAAGATAAAAGGAAGGCATAGAATCAAAGGGGATTCTTTCATGTATTTAGCTATTTTTTTCTTGAGACCAATTGTATGCTTCAGCTATTTAGCCAGAGTTGTTGCACTGCTTAGTGCAAGGAATTCCTGTGTGGGAATTCCATCCTCTCTTTAGATAATCTTGCTTAAGGGTTCAAAGGGGAGGGATTTGAGCTTAATTTTTGTATTTTTCTTGAGGCCACTCATCTACATTCAGCCACAATGTAGTATCCTTCAGTGAACTGCATATTTTATGCAGGAGCAGCAACATTAGAGCTGCATCCTTTGATTGTATGCTAATCTTTTAGGAGGAGGTGCTTATTTCCCTCCGAGAGCTCCAATAAGAAGGCCTAAGGCCATTATATATATTATTTAGCATTTATATGTCATATTCAGTCATGTATAATACATTTTTGCAGTAAACTACATTATTTTCTGCAGTGCTACTTTGTACATGCGTTTTGCCGGAAACCTTTGCCGGGTGTCTTGTTCTTGTTGTGTAAGAGTGTAAACCTCCATTTCTCTATTTTTTGATTAATATAAGTTTCATATCAGACCTATTCCTTAATTTTATGTAGAAACCCTCATTATAATAACGCAGTCTTTGCTTCAGTAGTTGCTGCATGAGCTAGACTACGGGGTTTTGGTCTTATTTTAGCTTCATTGACTTGGGAGATCTGTTTATATGAGCTAGAGTTATTTATTTCACCTATAATTCTGCATGTGAACTTTATATCATGTCTTCTAAGGGATCCAAGTCCCATTTCTCACTTTCATAGCATTATTTTCTGAAGACAACAGTTTTATGCCCTGTATTGCTACATTTTCCCACCTAGGAAGGAGAATATAGGCCTATCTCTTGCTGAGGTTCTTTCATATACTGGGTTGATGTTATTTTACATATATTGAGCTGCTCAAAATTTCCAAGCTCATGATTTTCTGAAGCTCCACATTGGTAATAACTCAAATTATTCCCAATAGTGTAGATGTTCCCATTTTGGAACATTACAAGGTGTTAGTCTCCACTACAATCCCCATAGTTAGGATCCACGAGAGGTGATTAGTACATGTCATGAAACACACAGGGAGTGTTGAAGCTAATTTCCAACACAAGCCTCCCCTTTCGTCCCTCCCAATGCTGTGCCTAGTCAGTCGACCGTGTTTACTAATCCTTTCCCTCAACAAGGATTCGTGGCTACCCAACCACCTGAAGGTCAGGAAGCCACTCAACCTCCTCCATCTGGTACCTCCAATTATCATATTATCATTATGAACTCTAACCAACCAATTACCATTGACCTCAACCTTAAGACTCAGTCCCGTCAGTACAACAAGCCTCCCGCTACGTCTGCCCCCGAACCCTCTTCTTCAAGTTCTACAAAGCCTCTTTTGACAACCAATGGTCCTTTGCAGATCCCTCAGCCTAAGGTAGAGGTTCATACCAAGATCCCTAAGGGACCATTACACCGAAAAGTTGCTTCTAGAAAATATTTCCATTCGTATAGTATAGTAGATGATTTGGCGCAATCTCCTGCTGCCATCTCAATGTTGGAACTCCTTCAGTCGTGCCCTTCACAAAAAAAATCTCTACTATATACCATGGGCATTATAAATCCTTCAGATGATTGATTGATCATCTTCGATGTTGACCAATCAGAACATCCTCCCCTTCCTGCTTCTGTCACCTTCCAAATCCCCGTCAAGATCCGGAACGCCAACGTTTCCCGTTGTATCATTAATGAGGGGGCATCCACTTGTGTGATGTCCACTTCGGTTTGGAAGCAACTCGAATCACCTGAGTTGGACCCTTCCACTATCACCCTTTGAGTGTGGCACGACCACTCCTCCAAGCCCATTGGCATGTTCTGCAATTGTCCTATTAATATTATAGGCAAGACTGTTTGCGTTGATGTAGAAGTCATTGATGCCCCCTTAGATTACAACATTCTATTGGGTTGTAGCTACACCTATTCGATGTTTGTTGTACCATCTGTAGTTCACCACAAGATTTCCTTTCCCCATAATGGAAAGATAGTCAACATTGACCAGTTGACATATTACGAACCGAAGTCTTAGACCTATCCTGAGTCCATCATATCTTCGGTGGCCAATAAGTAAGTCGTCGACCCCTTGACCAGTGTCTCGCTCGGAGTCTAGAAAGACTCCTCTTTGCTTGGTTCAGTCCCTGGTATTCCTCCTCCTATCTCTGATCCCGGCACATTGAATGTTTGCATGATGCAATCATCTCGGGCTTCCGTTAAGCGACCCACTTCGGCTAGTCAGCAACCCCGCCCTCTGCAACCTGCTCCTAGCCCTTCGATTAAGCCTTCTGAACCCCCTCCTCCTAGCCCTTCACCTGCAGCTGGCATCCATGAGCCTCTCTACCCTCCTGTAATGGTTCCTCCAAGCCTTAACCATCTTGGAGCCGTCCCCCCTGGCCATTACCCCTCCGGTCAGATACCGTTTAGCTCCCCCTCCTACAGTTTTCTCAATACCTATTATGGATACCATATCCCTTCCTAACCTAACCCTGGGGATTCCTATCTGGTACATCGATCCCCCAGCCACTGCCATGCTTGGTCAACCCAACCCTTATCTTTCTTTGACCCCAGTTGAACCGGTCCCCATGACCCCTCTCGCTGCTATTGTGCCTCAGCCACCTCAACAGGAACCTCCTCCTGTTGCAACAGCTTCAGGTAATGGGGGAAAATATTGCAAGAAGGAATCAAAAGACAAGGCTGCCCTAACTGACCCTGCTCCTCCTCAACCTCCTAAGCCTTGTGCTTTGTGTGATGTTTTCGGTCATGCCACCCATCATTTTCCCGAGTTTCCTCGTAGCAAGCCCATGGTTAATGTTGTAGTCCCTGAGTCTATTGTCCCTGAAGCCTTTGTTTCTTCCTTGACTACAACCAAGAACCCTAAGACTATTCACACCAAACAACCTTGTGCTTTGTGTGATCTCCATGGGCCGTTATTCCCATCATTTTCCCCGCCTCATGCATTATTGCGCCTCTTTGGAGGTAGTTCTGGAGTATGAATAATGAGATTGAACATAACCAGTCCACCTCTCCCGTCCTTTTGCAGTATGCTTCGGGCTAGCTTTAGGATTTACCCACTCCCATTGAAATTCCCCCTCCTGATGTCAAGATGACGGAGCCTACAACCACCATCCTCTACCTATCATCATTCATGATATCCACGGTGGAAGCTCCCTTTGTGACTTCCCCTTCTGTTTTTCTCGACCTCCCTTCAGCGATCACCCTAGGCTCAACATCAGTGGATCCCTTCTCTGCTTGTTCTTCCGTCACCCCCCGTGATGATTCACATGTGAACCTCTCTTCTCATGATGATGAGTCAGGAAGCTTCTCCGCATTAGGTGGTCTTTCTTCCACCAGTCACCCCATCTCCTATTACGATGATGACATTATGGAAGTAGTCACCACTCCTAACTTTATCTATCCCCCCTTACATCGAACCGATGCATTTGAACCACATACACCTTGTGGCCATTACATTAACACCCAATTTTTGGGTAAGCGGGCACCCATATTTGAGATTCCAGAAGAAGAAATTCTCCACAACTCTCCTAGTGTATCTAGTCGTGTCAATTCTAGTACCATTATTCTTCCCCATTTAGAAGAACTTCTAGAGTCCCATATCACTTCAGATCACTCTAGGGATGATACCCCTCATCATTCCTTCATCTTACATCAGCAACCCAGTCCCCTAGACATTGTTGTTGACCAACTTGTGGTTTTTTTAGGAGAGCACCAGTTCATTATCTCCAAATCCTCTCTTTGGGATAGTGACACCATGTATGCCAACCTAGAAATTTAAGTCCATTTGCTTCATATATGCAGTAGCAAAAGATATTGGTAATCCTCCATTCCCTTTCTCGAACTGCATAACCATAAAGAAAACAAATGTCACACCACATCATAAAAATGTGTTTAGATTCCCTTTTTCTAAATACATTTTGGCATGACCACAACATGCTTGGGGGAACCTATGCCCTTCAACCATAAAAACCCTATACCTCAGCCAAAAATAGCATTGAAACCACCTTTGTCTGACAGGTCGCACTTTTCAAGTCATTTCCTGGGGTAGGTCGCAGTTTTCTGCCAAGTACCTGCTACCCATGTCACAGAACAGACCCCAAAAAGTGCGACCTAGCCTGTTAATGAGCCCTGGGTTCCTAAAATGAAATTTTGATCCACTTAATTGAAAGAGTCTGGTTAGGCCTCTTACCTGCAACTGACGGATCTCGATTCCAACGGTCGGTTTCTCCGCTATGCTCGCCGCAAGATTTAGGGCCTTCTCTCCTCTCTACATTCACCACAACTACACTTTCAAATGAGTGAATTTGGAAGAAAAATGCCTTATTAAAAGAGAAACCCCATATTTTTCTTTTGCCTGCTGTTTCGAAACTGTAGCTCAGTTTGACGAACCATCTATACTGTTGGAAAGCTCTCACCGAGCCCTTAAATAGGTATCTGTTAGTTTTTTGTGATTTGATACTTCACCAGGACACATTTTTTCCAAGAAGGGTCACTTCACCACTCCTCAAAATCAAATTTATTCACTTGCAACACTTGTACTTGGGGCACCACTTTGCCTCCATACTTGTCCATGCTCGTGTCAAATTTCATCATGAGTAACCACCTTGTACTCATGTTTTTATGGTCCCCATTGGACCTTTTCTGTGTGGCAGCATCATCGAGTCGCCCTTGTTATAGCGTTCGAGTTGAGTCATCATCGCATCCATGGAGTCTATCCTGAGTCCCTTTATATCTCGCTATAGTCCGTCATCATTCATTGCTTGGTTCCTCTCTCGTATCGCACATTATGGCCTTTAGTCCTACTATCCCCTATCCCCTTTAATATTGTGTCATTTGTTGCCAGGTCATCCATGCCCTTTATGATCTAATAAGGGAAGTCGTACATCTGCTACTCAGTACCCCCATTTCATCATCATCCCTGGTGTCAGTCTATCAATCGCTCTACTTTTTTCTCTCGTGCCTTAGTTGAGGATCCTATTTCCTTACCTATGGCGGACCTCCTTCTGTCAACATCAGATAATTCATTATAGAAGACAGGTCTAGAGAGCGGTGTACCTTGGATCCAGCTTCCACTCTTGTTCGGTGCCTTAGATCAGGCAGAGGGAATCCTTATTTCCCTTTGACTTGATTATTTCTAAGTTCCAGCTCCTTAGGGCATGATCGAGATCCATATACTCGATGGTTCAGTGATGCAACAGATTGTACCAGTGATTCTTGGGTGTGTGTGAGATATTTCAGACCTCATGAGGGGGTGCCCTTCAGGTAGCCCCCCACATGCCCAGATGACCTCTTCATTTTATCCTTCGATGCAGCTCCAAATATTTGATGATGCTGGCTTCAGCCTCTTGCAGTGCCTTTTAGTTTGCATGTATCATTCAGATTTTCAAAGCCCTTTCCTCTTTACAGGGCCTCTTTGGTTGTACTTATATCTCATGTACTCAGATATTATTGTATAAGTCCTGGCTATTATCCCAGGCGCAGTATGTATGTGGGATCCATTATCATGTTTTTACCTAGCTCATATTCATGCCAGGATGTACTATATAGTTCAGTCCGTTGTTTACTGAACGCATTATTCTTTGTACTTTGTCTCGGTGGGAATAGGTATGCCTCCCCCGCCGTCTATAGCTTAGGTACTCACTCATAAAAGAGACTTGTCGTACCTGTAAGTCTTGCCTCCTCGAGGTATTGTCTTCTAGCGCTTTGGTCTACCTTATATTTCTCTCTCTCTAACTTCCCCTTCGGTGTCTAATGATTGAGTTCTTACAACATACTTTGGTCATACGATTAGCTCCTAACGCTCGCACGCTGGGGGGAAATATGTTACACCATTTTTTGGTCATCTAACCTGTTACTATTAGATGGACCAAAGTACAACATATAAGACCAATTTTACCCTAAGAAAAATTTCATTCACTATGAAAAATAACTTAGTAATCCTTATTTATTAAGTTGTTTATGGTCTAAATAGGAAACCCCATGAGGAAATATTAAATAAATCCACATTTGTTTGATTTTCCTCAAGGAATAATTAGTTAAAAAACAGTTTAATTAATATTCCTGGTCATATTTAACCCAAAATAGAAAATTAATTAGATAAATCATTATTTATCTTATTATTTTCTAGGAATAATTATTTAAACCTTATTTAAATAATATTCCTTGTTAAATTTGACTAAGTCATTTATAAATAATTGAATAAATCATTATTTATTTGATTATTACTCAACCAAATCCGTAAAACAATAAATAAATCATTTATTTATTTATTATTTACAAATAAATGGATTTGACCAAAGTCAAATTCTTTTCCCTCCAACAAATATAATAAAATATTCCATAAAGGTTGGATCTTAATTTGGTTAATAATATTTTAATTATGCACCCATATCTAGACTAACTCAATATTTTGTTATAAATATAAGGGTTTTTCCATTCATTCACTACATTTTTTTGCCTAAAGATCACTCTGGATATATACTTTTGGTCTGACTTTGATCCTCCATCATTGTCATATTTTGCTACCATTTTTCTTGTGATCTCTCTTTGAGTTCCATTTTTTGTCTGGGTTTTCTACACCATCAAGAGAGATAGATCTTAGATCTAAAGTGTTGAGGACTTACAAGAACCCATCCCATTGAGGGGGACTAGTAACATCTTTCTATGTTCCCTTCCCAGGTGTCAAAAAATACAAAAAATTCTTTAAAACAATCTTGTCTTGTCTATTGGATGCATGGAGAAAATATTGCTTTTATTTACTGCTTAATGTATTTTAATGCATAGATCTATATTTTGCAGCATTTATCTTCGTCAACTAATTTCATATCTAAAGATATTGGCAGCCATCTTTGCTGTTAGGGCTATTTTTTATGCACAGCTAAAGTGAGCCCTTTTTCGTATGCTTGCGATTAATATTCTTACTAACAGTAGCCATTATGCCTCCCAAGGAGAAAGATCCTGAGGAAAACATTAATCCTTTTATTTTCCCTCCTCTAGACCTTCATCACATCCCTATAGCTGACAGAGATTATCGAGTCTATGAAACACACTCTGATATCAACATTATTGAGATGTATTATTGGATTGAAGACAAATGGATTGAAAAATCCAATGAAATCTAGCTCTGGGAGTCTAATATTCCCCATTTTATCTTTCCTCCTACCCACAGTGCTCCTAATTTCATCACAAAACTTCATGCCTCTTACTTGCCCAGCCAGAGAGCCATAGTCAATTCTAATGGCCAAGTTCTATTTACCATAACCCCTCGGGCCATTGAACAGATGATGTTAGCTCCCATAGTCAATAATGGTGCCACATTCTCTCATAAATCCTTGGTTGAAATATATCAGAGATTTGATCTTGCCATGTGAACCCAAACCTTAGAATTATTCCTAGCATAGGATGTTGCATTTCCTAAAAGAAATCCTCCTTATCCTTCATCCCTCTTCACTGAGAGAACCAAGCAAATAACCATTGTCCTATCTTACTTGCTTGGCTACTAATCTAACCAATACATATATGAGGCTATTATAGGATTTTTGTCTATCTTTTCCAATGATGCTAACCTTCCACAATGTTCAATTTCAGTCACTTCCTTGCAGAATCCATTCATCAACAATTTCTTGATTTCAGGATAGAAGAGGTATTCAAATATACCTCTGTTCTAGTTTATATGTTCATATACTTCCAAGGAGAAAATATGAAATTGTCATTGTAGAAGTTAAATGATAAAGGAGACCAGCAATCAGTAATTTTCTGGACCACCTTGGTCATGAAAGAGCAGAATGAATTCACCTACAAGCAGTTCATTGAAATGTTTGTCCACCCAACTATCAGTATTCTAAACAGCAGAGAAGAAATAAGAATCAATGAAGAAATTTAGAAGATATTACAGCTGACAGAACAAGTTCAGACAAGATATTGGTACTATATGAAAACTACACTAAAATAAGAGTTTTTGGATGTGAACTACAGCCATACAAGCTACCCAAATTCCTCCCAATGAGGATTTTTTCTATGGAATGTATCAGGTACATTTTGTGGCTTCCAAAAAGAAATCTCAATTCAAGATAAAAACTTATATTGACCTATTCATATGTAATAGAAAAAAAGCAACAGCAGAGGTAGATCAGCTATTAAAGAAAATGCAATTTGATTTAAGCTTCACTTGGTCATATGACCCATTAGGCATTGTGTCTAAATTAAAGGTAGAAGTCAAATCTACTCCTTACTTTCATACAACAAGGCCAGAGATAGAGAAATATAAGAACAAGCTAGAGTGGACAGAGAACACATTGCATGAAGCAGAAGAACAACCACTTTCATCATCAACAGTGCAGAATCCAACAAATCAGGAAAAGACAACTAAAAGAAATAGAGAAGAAGGGTCTCTTTTAGAGACAAACATCTTCAGTTAAGGATTAAAAATTATGTATAGAAAGAAGGCTAAACTTAGTTCCAGACTAATTATTAGCAAGGATTCAGAGCAGAAGACCCTTGTCAACACAAATGAGCCTCTTATATCCTCATTAATAAGAGAACATCCCACATAGTCTCCTAATACTTCAATGACTACTTCATATCAGTATCATATCATGAAAATAGGTACTTCAACTTCAAGCGAGCCAGAAAAGAGCACCATGGACATCTTCAAGGAAATCAAACTAAAAAATGAAGCCTTGAAGATAAACACTTATAACCAATTCTGGAAACAAACTTCAGGTGCCCAAAGTAGGCTATTGTTAGCCTTTGATGCAGAGAAAGGAAGAATTATAATGGAATTTCTTCAAGCACAAGTTCCTTAGCCTAAAGGAGAAGTAGACTACAAAAAGACATCTTTTGAGTTTGATGCAAAAGATATACATCCCATTGATCAAATGGAGATGCATAAACAAAATAGAGAGATGATGATTTCAACTGTAACTAACATTTCCATGTCTTTATCTAAAATGTAGGTTAAAGTAGCAAATGTCAAATCACAACTTAACATGGAGAAAGTATAAAATTTTTCCAAGGACACCAGGATTAAAACCTTGGAAGATTTGGTAATCAAGTTGGGTTATGACCCTGCAAATGTCAATGTTGCAGAAGAGTTAATCAAGAAAAAAAATGTTGATATTGCAGCATTGAGGAAGAAGTTGAAATTTCCATCTACAGAAGATCCTTTAGCCAAGGAAATTTTAGAGATAGAAGCAGAAAATGCAAATATGTTGAAACTCATTCTTGAATAGAGTACACAACTGAAACAGATGGAAACAGAGATTGAAAAGTGGATTAAGGAAAGTAAGAAATTAGTAAAGCAAGTTTTTTGTTTAGAAGCACTTCCAATGATATTTATTCCCACTGTTATAGTTGCTACTACTAGTAAAGGAGATTCTGCAGATCAATTAGCCTCCACACTTCAAAACATGACTTTGTAGATAGAATAAATAAAGAAGCTATAGGACAAAGTGAAACTTCTTGAAGATCAGTAAAAGAAGTCTGAGACTTATCATGCATCAAAGCTTCAAGAGCTCAAAACCAATTTGAAATATGGAAGATTTCAGCCACTGAAGCTTCCATTGGCTACACTCTGGGCAATGTAAAAGGAATCATTTGGACTCATTTTTTTGAAGAAATTAGTGAAATATGGCCATCTATCAGGATCATCTTTGAGAAGAAAGAGTTAGTAGAAAAGGAAAATCAGGCAATTTCTAATGCAAACACTCAATTGGGAGATATGCCCAATATAGCTAGTAGCATCATAAAATTTCTTAAATATAAGGAAAACCAAGATTTGGATGAGCTAGGGGTAGATGACAGGACTGAAACTATCCTTCAAGTAAAGAAAGTTTTGATTAAAAAGAACTTAGTGGTACAATTAACAGAAAAATCTCATACTCTGGATATGACAATCAACAAGTTTCTTACAAGGATTGATGCATTAATTAAAAAAGGTCTCCCATCACTATTTGTTATAAATGAAAAATTAATGCCCAGGGAGAATTATATGAAGAAACTCAAAGAAACACAAAGGTCTACATCTATGTCTTCTATTCAAGGTTCCATGACAAGTAAATAATTTTACAAAACAGTTGAAAACATCAGGTTTATTCACCATGAAATAAAACACATTTTCACTGTAAAATCACTTTTACAAAGTACACTAATGTAGATGAAATCTAACGCAAGGTTATTAAAGCCTCAATTTCGGATGAGGAGCGATGGGACAAGCTTTGTGAATACCAAGAGTAACGAACAAGTCATCACGCTAGCACAAAAATCAATTTTGACAACGCAATACTAAAAATGTGGTGACTCAGCAACAACTTTCTAGTAGAACAGGGCCAGAATGTAGATCCTCTTCCTTTAGATCATTTTTCTTTCCTTTCTGTTCGTTTTTAGAAATTGTAGTTTTCCTTGTCACTCAGGAAATTTATTATAATTTTTATTTTGTATAAATACTTCATATATCAAAGTATTCAGGGTTGAACCCTTGCATGAGTGGATTTTCTAAAGTAGAAATTGTATTAAATTTTTCCGATCATCATTAATACAAGAAGGATTCTGAACTTATTTCATACAACTTTGTTTTTCCTCTGTAAGTTTTTCCAGTTTTCTCAAATCATTTTGTTTCTTCATATATTTAATTATTGTCAAGATAACTAGGTGAGGTTGACTGTGTTTCAGCAACCTTATAATTCCTCCTGAAGTATTATCATTAAAAAGACTGATTTACTTAAAAATATGCTAATGTAAGTCCCTTTTATTTATTAATTATCAACATCTTGATGATATTATATATATCTTGTTGAAACTTTGAACACTGCTTGAAGATTTTCTGACTCATGATTTATTTAAAAATTCGATCTGAATATTTAATAATCATATTCTCTTACACAAGTCCACTTAATCAAATCATTAAATCTTAATCACTATGTGAGATAAACAAGCAACCCTCACTTATAATTATTGATATTATCTGTAATATTTAACAACTTTAACTGTTTTATTAAAATTTATCTTATGCATTGGTCCTCCAAATATTTCAAAACACAAAAAAAACATCTTAGATGATTTGGCATGATTATTGACCATAATCATCTCAAATGACAACATCAATCTAGCGTCGTTGCTGAGGAGACGAAGAATAGAAGCTAAATATTCTTGGGACAATGATTTTTCCCTTTTCCTTTAAGGTGAATAAAGGATAAAGATATAGGTCAAAACCTTTCACCTGGTGATTCCAATGATTCAAACTAGCTCCTTTTAAGCACACTAGATCTCGTTCTAAATCTGATATTTTTAACACTCTACCATATCCAGAAGGACTCATTAGCGAAGCCTCTTTGAAAAGAAAAGAAAACATTTCTGCTTCTTCCTCTTCAGCCTTATACCCTGAAGAAATTTCATCCATAGATACCTTTTCAATAATATCATCCCAACCTGATTTGACTCAATTACCTCCTAGAGTTGCTGAACTTTACTCACAAGGAGTAGATCTTCAGTCAGCCTTGTTGGCAGAATCACTTGAGTCATATCAAGTCCCATATTTCCAGGTAGACTCACCTACATCTGAAACAGAATTGGGCTTACATTTGCACGAATTTAAGCCTATAATTTTGTTACTCCAGTTTATCATCATATTCCATTAAACTCTAATATACCAAAAGAGACAATTTCTGTCTATTCTAATCCATTGTTTGAATATAAGGAAGAAGATTTAACACCATCAGTTCAAAATATAATTGTTAAAATCCCTTTGAGATCCTCACTTCCTCATCCTCCTTCACATTCTCCTCCACCCTCTAATACTCATTCACCTACATCTTCAACATCATCATCTTCATCATCCATGGATTTTCTACCCATTATACATGCTAGGTATGATGCTCTTGTTCTTCCTAACGTCTTCGGAAAATTTCCTGATGGATATCTTAAAAATTTACCAATATTTAATGGAGAAACAGGCCCCTCAGCAGAGGATCATATAGATGCCTTCTTAGATTTCGCAGACAATATGAACATCAAGCATGAAGATGTTTATATGCGATTATTGGTACAGTCCTTAAAAGGTAACATTAGGATCTAGTTTAGGAAACTTAGAGAAGATTCTATTCAAACCTGGAATGAACTTATAACTATCTTTAAAAACCAATGGGGGGTAAAGAAAGATATTTTTTACTTGCTCACTGAATTTGAAGAGTTAAAAAAAAATCTTGGTGAACCAGTTGATGAATTTACCAAAATATTTAACAAACTCTACCACAAAATGCCTGTTGATTGTAAACCTCGAGTAGCTACTACAAAGGTCAGATTTTCTAAAGCATTCGATGATGACTTTGCAGTTGTTATCACAAAATTGTACTTGATTGGCTGTTGATCAGACAACTCTATGTAACTGTTTCAAACCAAATTTTGACTGAAGCTTAGCCTCTTCAGTCTGAGAGGGCTCTCTCAAGGGGGTTTTATGATATTGAATAATAATGATACTAGATGGCTAACTCTATTGGAAATGTAACTTGTTTTTTATATTTGCAGGTTGAAAATAATGCAGGCTTGCTACCATTGGGCTTATGGAGTAAAAAATCAGTAGTTTTAGAGGCAAGGCTCCTTGACATGGAAGCTGAGGAAGATAAGGGTCTTCAACATAGGAAAATCACACATAAAACATAGGGCAACACAGTCATTTAATCACTAAAGGAATTCAGAGCATAAACTTATGAATTATGAGTAATAGAGATGAAATCTACTGCAAGTGGTAACCATATAAGATATAGATAAAAAATACATTAAAAACCCAATGAGAATATCAAGTATATCAAGAAGAAAGTCACTCTGTATTACTGATATAGGTAAAATACATAAAGCAACAGTTTAGTGAAAAAAATCTCCAACCCCTTACTACTTCGATGTTTTTCCTTTTTATAGACACTATTACAGCAAGGATGATCTACCTGATGGCTAGATTCATCAAATTATTCCTATGACACATCACATAACTGAAAAACATATCTTCTAACAAGAAAATGAAAGCTACACCCTAAAGAAGACATTTCCTAATAGGATTCAAACTCCTATTTATTACATCAGTCTACCTTATCTTTGAAATAGTTAAATGTCAATTATAAATAAGCATCACATGCTCGAAGGATAGATGATAGGTTCAATACCACCTTTACATATTAAAAACTCTCCTAGACATGTGGAACAAAACCCTATTTTTCAGGAATGCATAGTCCTCATCTTCGACAAGACCTTTGGCTAATGACCTGTCTCCACAGCACTTCCTTCGAGTCATAAATGTTTGATTTTGAGGTCTTTTGACCTGTTAGAGGAGTCCAGTTGTCCAAAACTTCCATTAGGATGCTCCAAAACATTCAAAAGTAGCTTGCTAAGAAAACAGGGCAGTTTCGTAGTAAGCTTTCGTAGCATTGAAAAAGAAGCTTCTGCACCCAAAAAATTTGTTCTTTTGTTGTTTCATGGTGTCACCCTAGTCATGACATATCATCACCATCATTCTTCCTCCTTGAAAACTGAAAAAAATAAATTTAGAGGAAAAAAAGGGCTACTACAGAAATCTTCGTAGCGTTTTCCTCGCTTTAAGCCTAGGAAATGCTATGAAACTGCGAAAAAGTGCAGAATTTCTAGACTTAAACATTATCTCCAAAAAGTGACCTCCAGCTGTAAAAATTTGATCTTTAGCATGCCATGAACCTTCTAAAACACATTCAAACTCAACTTAAGACCCTTGTGGTGTTTCCTCTTCATTAATGATCAGTTGAGAAATGGGCTCTTCAACCACAGTCATCTTCAAACCCTTCTTCTACAGCTCTTCATGAATAAGTTCCAGTTGTTCTTGCAGGTATTTGACTTGGTCTTTTAGTGTCCTATTCTTAGACTGTAAGTGGAGGTTCATTTTTCTGATATGTTTAACCTGTCCTCTTAATGGCTTAGTCCATTTGATCAATTTTTCTGTGTTTTCCAAGGTCTCAGAGACACTTGTGACTTGATCCTCCCAAATTTATTTCATTTTCTCAAACTGTACCTTCTGAACCTTGTGCTTCCTTGCCTCTTTCTTCAAGATTGATATTTCATCATTTTCTAGCTTCAACTGCTACTTAAGGGCTTCAACTTCTATCTTTTCAGTGATTTTATCTTTTTCCTTCTTTTGCTTGATGACCATATCTTCTTTTGCAGGTGATGATAGGTCAATGATGCCTGGTGGTGGCTGAATAGTTTCAATGACCTTCTGAGCCTCTTTTCTGCTTTCCAATACTTTTCTAGCATGTCTTGTCATTGGTTTTGTAGCTTGAAACATGAATCCTGCATCTTCACCTGCAAATTATAACTTTTTAGTTGTTTTGACTTTCTTGAGCTTCCTTCCTGCCTCATTTATGTCTTTAGCTTGAACTATGGGAGTTTCTTCAATATCAATAGCATGCAAAATGTCCTCTAAGTTCCCCTTAGCCACTGTTTGGCTTCTTGTAACCCTTTTGCTGCCCTGTTTTCTCACTGTTGGCTTTTGTTTTACAGGTGTAGCTTTGGGTGTATCAATCTTCTGTAAAGGCTTTGTCTCTATGATCACTGGCTCAACTTGTTCTTCCACTGAAGGTTATGGGATATCTCTATGCTTGGGAGTCCTTTTAGGAGTGATGGAATCTACTTAAAAACCACTGATGAACAGAAAATATGACCAGTCTCTACCTAATATTTTTAACTCCTCTAATACCAGCAACTTGATCAAACCATGATGAAAGAGTGAGGTTTCATTTCCTTATTTTTTAACTTGGAAATTATCTGACATTTTAGGTAAGCTTCTATATAATTAAAAAGGTAAATCAAGAGACCTCTTATCCACAAAATGTAGAAAAAGCCTAAGGTGGTAGGAATAGACCATGTGATATCTCCCTTCACACGTGAAGTACTTCTGAATAATTAGCAGCAGCTTTGAGAAGTTGTCTTTCATGTATCTCCTTGGGATGGAATTTGTGAGATCAATCTCACTATGCTCTGGCTTGATAAATTCTTTACAATCTTGCATGGTGAACTTGAAGCCTTTGAACCATTTTTCTCATCTTCTAGGGATTTTTGTTACTGCTGCAATGGTCTCTGGTGTTACAGTGAGGTTCAACATTCCAAACTTTGAATTTTTCCCATTGAAATTGATAGTAAACTCCTTAGAAACCTGCACATGGCACCCTTGCAATCTTTGACAGAACTAAAAACACCCTGTTCTTCTGAAAAATTTCTAAGGTACTTGGGTCTTCATTCAATAAATTCATGTCTAATGGCTCATATCTAAGGCAGTGGCCACCTTTGTTGGTCTTCCTCTTTGCAACCATGGTGATTTTATACCTTCTCTCCCTCGCTTGATTAGTGACACCTGCAACTTTTGAAAATGCCAGCAACCAGCTTGGCTTGGTGAAACAACTCTCTAGAACTCAGTAGCATGCAAAGATGATGTGGAGAATGACAAAAGACTCAATTCGGTAATGTTTTAAATCTTTTATGACAACTCATGGCTTAATCATGACTCATGCATGCTAAAAACAATAATAATGACCTCAGGCATGACCTTGTACCTTGATTTAACCCTAACTGACTCGAATGACATCCACCCTAACACTTCTAACAATTGACTGACACCTTGCACCGAATTTGAAAATACAAATAGAAAAATCTCTTTTCGTAGCATAGCTAGTTCATTTCCTGGCAGTTTCGCTACAAAACTATTAGCAGTTTCGTAGAGAAAACTGCCTTTTTACAGTGTAAATCGCTACGAAAACAAGAAATACTGGCTAAAGTGACCTTTTCGAATTCAAAAGCTTGGGAAATGAAATATATCAGAAAATGATGACTGATGGGACATGATATGACTTGAATGGGGGTGGGTTTGGACCTTAGGATAGGTTAATATGAAAAAATTTAAATTTTCTTATACCAATTTGTGACAAATGAACTCTATGACCATAGCTTTGAAAAATGAACTCTAAGACCATGTCAAATAATGTTTCACTTTTTCTAAGTGATAACAACAGTCATGCTAAGGGAGAGAGTTTCTAATACATTACAAGACATGCAGACTAAGGCTATTGAGGTAGAAGCTAATAGATCAGCTTCTAGTAAAATTAGAGCTAAAGAAGAGAAAGCCCAAAGGAAATTAAAAAATCAGGAAGCATCTTCCTCTAAGTCTAAAGGTGAATATTCAAAGGTTGATGAAATCACGACTCTTCTTAGAAATCTATCCAATAGAATTTCAAATATTGAAACTCAACCAAGAATAGTCCAAAAAATTGTTTCTAGACCACAAACATAGGCCCAAGGTCAGTACAAGAAATTTGCTCCACTACAAATTCTTTAAAGGCCTCATGGTGACCAATAAGTACCCACACTGTTTTTAATTTCTCATCAACAACCATATGTTGATAATTTTTTCTATTGCAGAAGAAATCAATAATGTAGATTATACATCCTTTCAGACTGTCATTGTCCCTATTTCCCAAAATCAAATCCCTCAAGAAGACCAAGATACTCCTCAGGTTTCTAAGTATCAATATTTTTCTAAGTTTCTCTTTGTAGAACTCAATAAAAGATATGACTTAATACCTAGAGTTGGTCCTGATAGACCCCCCAAGAACCCTGTAATGATTGAACCTCAACTAAAAACAACTGAAACTCAAACTACTTCTTCTCAACCTCTAAATCAGTCAACTGATTCTACTCAGATTGAAAAAACAATATTGATTTCCTTTAATGTTGAGAAAGAATTAGAAAGAGTCAAAATTTCAATTCCACTTTCTAAACTCTCTAAAAACCTAGGGTATAAAATTCAAGTTGCAAAGTGGATCCAAAATTATAGTATGGATGCTGAAGGAGATATTATCAATCTACAGGATAAAAGACCCACCATAGCTTTTGGTCCTAGTTCGCATATGATTGATGAATCCATACCACCCTTCTATGTGACTTTAAAGGTGCATGATTCCCTGCTATACAGTTGTATGCTTGATTCTGGTGCTTTGCACAACTTAATGCCTAAAGTCATCATGGAACAACTTAATCTGGATATCATTCGAACCTATCACAACTTGTGTACTTTTGATTCAAAGTGGGTCCAATTTTTAGGACTCATTAAAGATCTAGTCATCACTTTACATCAAATACTATTTAAAATTTTAGTATTATACATAGTTGTCACTGATATTCCTCCCAAATTTGGAATGCTTTTATTGATATCATGTTGTGAAAAATTGGGAGGAAGTCTTCAAATGGACATGTCTTTTGCCATTATCCCTGTATATGGTAGAGAGAGCCTTAGATTATATAGAGAAGTGAGATTACTAAACACTGTTTGCAATTCTAATCAAGCTAGGAATCATCCCATTTACACAGTAGATCAAGAATTTAGTTGTTTTCAACTATCATCAGACACTTCACAGAACTCTCAACTCAATATTGAGGATGTAGTTGACACTTCTAAATTAGTTCAAACTGAAATTTGGAAATTATGTTTTTATGGATGTTGCACCAAAGATGGGGCTTGAGCAGGAGTTGTTTTGATTTCACCCGATAAAGAAAATATTACACAATCAAGAAAATTATATTTTGAGGTCACAAACAACGTTGCTAAGTATGAAGCTTTTATCCTAGTATTGCAGCTTGCTAGAAATTTAAAGGTAAAAAATTTGAGTGTTTTCATTGATTCGAAATTAATAGTAAGACAGGTTAGGAGTATTTGTCAAACAAAGAACCCTAGACTTAGGTCTTATAGAAATGAGATTTGGGACACCATTGAAAATTATTTTGATGCTTTTAATATCACTTTTATTCCCAAAGATAAAAACATGCATGCAGATTCATTAGTTATTTCAGCTAGTTTTTTCAAGATTCCAGATCAATTTCAAATTCAATATCAAATACAAATAAAATACAGGCCATCAATACCAGACAACCTTAAACACTAGAAAATATTTGAAGACGATGAGCAATTAAAATCCTTTTTGTAGGTCATTGACAAATTTTCTGTGTTGCAAATTGAAGAGGATAATCCAGACATTAAAGAAGCTACCCAAAATAAGGAAAACTCAGATCTAAAATCAACAATAGCTGATCATGATATAGTTCACTTATCAAATAATTTTATCCCCAAGGGACTTGTTCCTTTAGAAACGTTGTTTGATCAAAACGATGTTCCCAAAAATCCATTCTCTGCTTCACCAAAAAATGACATAGAAGACACAAATATTGGCACTGATGAGGAGATTAAAAACATTAAAATTTGTGCCTCATTAACTCCTGAACTTAAATCTGAATATGTCAAACTTCTTAAGAATTATAAAGATGTATATTTCTGGTCTTATGCTGATCTAAAAACTTATGACACATTTTAATTGAGCATAAAATTCCACTAAAACCAGATTTAAAGCCTTATTAATAGAAGTTAAGAAGGATGAACCCAGTTCTACTTCCCACCATAGAAAAAGAACTGAAAAATTTTTTAGATGCCCAAATTATTGTCCCATTAAGAAACTCTAGTTAGGTTGCCAATTTAGTCTCTGTGAGGAAGAAGAACAGTGAAATAAGGCTATGTGTAGATTTTAGAAACCTTAATAAAGCATCCTTGAAATATAATTACCCACTCCCAAAGATGGATCAATTACTTCAAAAAGTGTCAGGTGCTAACAAATTCTACATGTTGGATGGATTTTTTGGTTATAATCAAATATTGATGAATTTAGAAGACAAGGAGAAGACAAATTTTACCACATCTTGGGGTACATTCATGTATGTGTGGATGCCTTTTGGTCTATCAAACGCAGGAGCAACATTTCAGATATCCATGGAAATGGATTTTGTCAGGAAGGTAAACAAATTTATTTTTATTTATCTTGATGATTTAATTGTTTTCTCTGAATCAGATCGAAAAAATCTCAAGAATTTTAAGAAAGTTTTTGAAAGGCGCAGGAAGTTTGGAATTTATTTGAATCCTAAAAATTCATTATTTTCCATCAAAGAGGGTAAATTACTAGGTCACATTATTTCAAAATATGGAGTAGTTATTGATCCCAAAAGATTCCCTGTTATTCAATCATTATCATTACCTAGAAATAAGAAAGAGATTCAATATTTCTTAGGGAAAATCAACTTTTTGAGAAGGTTTATACCAAATTATACAGAAATAGTGAAGGATATAACAGATATTCTAAAAAAGAACCACGAATTTAAATGGACTATTTCTACAAGATTTTCATTTGACTAGATAAAGAAGGCCATCTCCGAAGCCCCAACCTTAGCTAGTCCAAACTACTCATGACCTTTCAGCATGTTCTCTTTTGCCTTTGAAACTACACTTGCAATTGTCCTTTTGAAAAAGAATGAGGATTACCATGATCAACCTCTAACATTATTTAGTAAGGTCATGAGAGATGCCGAAATCAGATATGATATTATCAAAAGACAAGCCTATGCCTTATTTCAAGCCCTGTAATCTTTAGAATGTATATCCTCCATTCCACTATCATTGCCTATGTACCCAATAACGTTGTTAAAACATTCCTCACACAGCCAGACACTAATGGTAGAAGAGGAATATGGATAACTCAAATCCTTGAGTTTGATCTTACCATCAAAAATACCAAGTTAGTAAAGGGGCAGGATTTAGCTAAGTTGTTAGTTGTATCCAATTGTAAAGTCTTGGGCATAAATTCTGTTTTTGAATTTTCAGAGAATCATCCACAAGAACCTTCTTCAAATTTGGAAAGGGAGAATCCACAAGAACCTTCCTTGAATGATGAAGGGGAGAATCCACAAGAAATTTCCCATGTAGTGCAAGGAAAGAATACACAAGAACCTTCTCCTTCAACTCAGACAGTCCCTGTTCATATTGATGAGAAGGTTTTTTAATCAGATTGGAATGTAGATATTGTTCATTTTCTTATTCACTTTGAATGTCCATCTCGGTTTTCCAAAAACTAGTGAAAAACACTCAATTTGAAATCCATCAAATACTGTATCATCAATGCCAACTTATACTGGAAGGAACCTCTTAATATTCTACTACTTTTCCTAACAGAATAAGAAACTGAAGGAATCATTGATCAGTTTCATGCAGGGATATGTGGAGGCCACTATGCTTGGAGAGAAACAACATATAAGATACTGAGGGAAAAATTTTAATGGCCTACTTTTTTTTCACAAGTAGGATCAAAATTTTGAGCCTGTGTTCCCTGTTAGATGTTTTCTGGTAAGAAAAAACTAGCAGCCCTTCCACTAGTTCCAGTAGTTGTATCAACACCTTTTCTACAATGGGGATTATATTTTATAGGTGAAATCCACCCAGCCTCCAGTAATTAGCACCTGTTATCACAAAATTGAACTTGATTGGCTACTCATCAAACAACTCAGTGTAACTATTTCAAACCACTTCTAACTGAATATTGGCCTCTTCAGTTTGAGAGGGCTCTCTCAAGGGGGTTTATGATTTTGAATAATGATAGTACTAGATGGCTAATTCTATGGAATTGTAATTTTTTTTGTATGATTGTAGGTTGAAAAATGCAGGCATGCTACCATTGGGCTTATGGATTCAACAATCAGTAGTTTTAGTAATAGTGGCTCTTCACATGGAAGCTGAGGCAAATAGAGGTTTTCAACAGAGATAATTCACACATACAACATAGGAAAACACAATCATTTAACCAATAAAGGAAGTTAGAGCATAATATTATGAATTATGAGTATTATGGGTGAAATCTACTGCAAGTGATAAAACATAAGATAAATATCAATATGTTATCAAAAACCTCATGAGAATCTCAGGTCTGGAAAGAAGAATGTCACTTTGTATTACTGATATTGGTCAAAAACATACAAGCAAAAATTTGGTGAAAATGTTCTCCAACCCTTTACTACTTCGATGTTTTGTCTATAAATAGATATTATTTACAATAAAAATGATCTTCTTGGTGGCTAGATCCTCGAATTCTCCTATGACACCTTTCATAACTAAAATCAATAACTTACAACAGAAAACTGGCAGCTACCTTTTAAATAAATCAACTCCTAATAGGACTCTATCTCCTATTTATTACATTTCTCTATCTTATCTATGAAACAGTTACATGATGGTTACATAATAAATATCACATGCTCGAAGGACACATGACCAATTTCACCACCACTTTACATATTTAAAGTATCCCTAGATTTGTGGAACATAACCCTGACTTTTAGGAATGGATGACCTTCATCTTCAACGTTGTTTTGACTGATGACCTGGCTAAATGGAACTCCCTTTGAGTCATAAATATCTACTAATAAGGTCCTCTGACATGCTGGAGGTCTCTAGCTGGCAAAAGCTTCTTTTACGATACTCAAAATCCTTCAACAATTGCTTGCTACGAAAACAGGACAGTTTCATAGTGAGTTTTAGTACCGTGGGAAAAGTGACTTTTCCATCCATCCTCTTCAATTCTTTGTTGTTCCATCATGTTAATCATGTAATGAAACCTTACCACCATGGATGCCCCTCCTTCAAACATTTAAAAACTAACTTTAAATGCAAAAAGGCACCTATAATTTTTTTCATAGCATATTTCTAGCTTCAAGCCTGAGGTATGTTATGTAATATTCCCAACATTTAGATTTCATCTAAATGGAATATTATAGTTGATTTTATCTTTAGATAGATGAATAAAAGGGTAGCGAGGCCCAATAACCTCTTTATAAGGAATAATAACACTCCTCATGTGAAAGGAGGTAGAATAAAGAAGCTGGTTTGAGCACCTATGGGTGTGAACAGGATTGGATCATGTTGATTCAGTCATATTTGACCAAGCCCACATGCACTGTCTAGATACATTGTATCTCCATGATGGATTGCATGGTTTTAATGGAGGAAAACTTGCATGAGGTAGGTGGCACATATGGATGGGAACCATTGTGGATAGGAGCACTTGCTATATATGGAGAGGAGGACAACCATTGTTTTCATTCTTGGATTATTATTTGCTTTGGTCTGTTGAGACTTTGCTTCCTCTTGCTGTTTAGCAGGGTTGCAGTGCTGTTTAGCACAAGGGTGTTCTCGAGCGGGAATCCCTATCTCATCCTCAGGGAAGGAGAGGTTCTTTGGGCTACATATCCTCATTCTGGAATTTTGGCCAAACTACCTCCTTCAACTACAGTGCAGTTTCTGTTTAGAGCTGGGTTGTGTTGCAGGGTGCAGCAAAGGAGGATCTCTTTGAGTCATTTCTGGGCTTGTTTTTCAGTGGAGAGTTTGTCTATCCATTGGAGGATCAACAAGGGAGGCTCCTGAGCATATTTACACATCTTGGAATTGGGACAAAGCATATTTTCACTTTTACAGTGCAGTCCCTTGTAGGAACTACGTCATTTTTCAGAGAACAACTGCAGTAAGGTTTAATACCTTGATTTTTGGCTAGTTTCCTTGGGCAAGGGCCAACCCTTCCCTCGGAAAGATAGGAAAAGGGATTATAATCCATATTTTACTTATTTTAGTTATATTCATGTAATTTTTTAGTAAAATACGTTATTTTGCAGACTGAATATTCAGATCTACTTCTCTTGTACTCAAGCTTTCAGGAAACCCTTGCCGTGTTATCTCATTTTGTATAAAAGAGGCTAGATCTCTATTTTTCTCCATGTATTGATGTAATAAACTCTATATCTGATATTTATATCATATTACATTTGAAACCATCATAAAATAACGTTGTGCAAGCTTCAGTAATTTCTGCATACAATAAGTCATGGGATTTGGGCATTTTTGAGCTGTATCGGGATCGGGAGATCTGTTTAACATAGCTTGAGTCATTTTTTTCTAATTAAATTTGGTATTTGAGTCCCACATAACCTAAGATAAAGTATCCCACCATCATTTTCCATTATTTTTACGCAAATCTCAGAAATTAACGTTTTTGGTGCTGGAAATGCTGATTTCCCCACTTTTGATTGAGGGAATGGATCATTTTTCTTGCTGCTGCATATATGATTGATGGAAATGTGATCTAACACATTTTATGAGCTATATTTATGCATCTCCAACTTAACAATATCTTCAGATATTCTTATTGTTGTATAAATTCCCTATTTTGGGATATTACAATGGTATCAGAGCATAATATTTTCTCAGCCTGTGGAACACAGCCATTATTCTATCCAAAGAATAAAATATGAGTAGAAAGAAGACTCCATTATATAGAGGAAGAAAGGAGGATAGGCTTTCAAAGCTTCTTCCTAAATCTATAAAGAGCATTCATGAAGATCTCAAGAAAATAAGAAGGGAGATGCACAGAGAATCTCCAAGAGGGCTTGAATTTGAATCAAACTCAAGATTTTCATATGAGGGGTGGGAGAATGTAGCCACACACTATATTTCATAGCGTAGTCAAGAGCCTAGATCTATCAAGAGAAATATGAAGGACGGAGGAATGCCTAAGAGGGAAACTCTTAATGGTTTGTTGCAAGGTTATGAATCTCAAACTGAAAGGTTTAGAGATCATCTTACTTTTTCAGCGTTTTGCAAGATCAAGGTGAAGGGAAGCAAGCAGGAGGATAGATTTCTTCTATATAATTTTTATGGTTGACCTGCATGTTTAGCCAAAGCTTGGGTGGAGGAACTAGACACCTTTTTGCAGCAGCACCAAATTTTTGAAGATGATGCAATCAAAGTTGCAGCACTGCATTTTGGAGGTAAGGCCTATGCATGTGTTAGGTCCCTATATTACTAGTATAGTCCCTTATTGTTGTTAGTGTAACCCCCTTATGGTTATTATTGTACCCTTGTAACCCCCATTTTGTTATTATTGTGCCCTTAAATTATTATTGTTAGGTCAGCTAGGATTACATTGTGGCCCACTAGGATTACATTATGGCCCCATGGACTCCTATATAGAGAAAGGAGGTTTTGTAAATTGTATCATCCAAGAATTGTTCATTTATGTAATGTATTGGAGGTTGCCCCCTCGAAGTGGCTTATTTCTAAGGCGTTCATATCTCTTTTCTTCTATTTTTTGGAGTTGGTTACACAACATTTGGTATCAGAGCTTGGGATTCTAGGGTTTCGCTGCTCCAAACAGGTCATTGTTTGTTGTGGCATTTTACTTATAACGTTTTCATCTGAAGTTTAGGAGAACGAACTTTTTAGGGTGTGACCAAAATCCGAGAAGATCTTCTAAATATTTCGGAAACTTGGTTCGTAATATTTTCGAATATGATGCATGAAGTTAGGTCTTTTTTCGAGGCTCTGGCTTCGGGTCATCGTGGCATTTGCGCTATAAATTTTGTTTTACGAAGGGTCAGAGTCTGAAATTCATATGGTGCGAAGCTGAAATCCTGAGGAAAATCTTCAAAAAATTTCAGAACTTGGTTCGCAATATTTTTGGAGATATGATCTGTGGAAGGTAGTGCTTTTTCAGGCTCCTGAATTTCATCTCAAAGAGGTGATCGTGGGAAAAGTTCAATAACTCTCTCTCTGAAGATTGGATTGGAGTGCCGTCAAAATTGGTCACAAGTACACGGCCTGTAGTTTCTTCGCTATCAATTTTAGAGACAAAGGACAAAACAGTGACACGTGGCAAGTCGTACAAGTTCGCTCTACTGAACCAGTCCAGAATTAGGTCTTTGTGGGAGATTGGACACAACTTTGTCTTGGAGAATCAAAATCAGGTCAGACCTGTGGCATTTGAAAGAAGCTTCAGAGGGCTACTACAGGGCTGAATTTCAGATATCGAAGATTTTCAATTACAGAGATAATCCAATTTCAATACAGAGCTCGTAAAAAGCAAGAAAAAGGTGTGTATTTTTCCAAATTGCATAAGTCTTGTTTGAAGAATCAATTTGAATTGATTCCAAGGGCATATTTTAGAATTTTTATCAGTATTGGGTTCCATAATGCCTCCAAAAAATAATTCCATACCCATTAATCCCTCAAAAAGCTATACTATGACGCATGAAGATGAAGAATTGCAACAAGATCTATCAAAATTACAAGAGCAAGTGCGACAAATTGCAGCTCTACTTAAAGAGCAACAAAAAATTAAATGGAAGTTTTGAAGAAAGGCGTGGAAGCGAAGATGGACGGTTTGAAGAAAGGCATGGAAGTTAAGATGGATGGCATGGAAGCTGGCATGGAAGCTAAGATGGATGACATGAAAGACAACATGGAAAACAACATGGAAAACATGAAGAATGGTCTAAGTATACATCGAAGGTTTGGCAAAGTTGATACAAGAAATGTTTCCTAATGGTGAAAAGATAGTAGAGGAAACTCATGATGAGAAAAAAATAAATGTTAATCATGATTTCATAAACTCTAATGTTGGACAAAAGAACCACCATATTCCAAAGATGGATATGAGGAATTTTGATGGCAAGGATCACGTAACATGGATACTATAGATGGAGCAATATTTTGATCTCAATAATGTGCAAAACACACAAAAGGTACGCATTTCAACTTTACATTTACAACAAAATACATTTGTATGGTATCGATGGCTTTTCTCCCGTAAAAAAATTATCACTTGGTCAATTTTTACGAAGGAAATGATAGCACATTATGAGGATACAAAGAGCAACACCTTGTTTAGCCAATTGATAAATATCAAACAAAAGGGTTTAGTGGGGGAGCACATTGAGGACTTCCAAAAATTGAATATAAGGGTAACTGATATTCCAGAGGAACACAAGATTGATCTCTTCATAGGCACTGGAAAACATCCAACATGAAGTTCGTGTTGCAGGACGATTCATTGGAGAGGCATTCGGAGTTGGCAAGAAAAATTGAACGTAAAATTATGGCGACAAGGAAGCCTACCACTCACTTCTATAAAGATGGAAGTGTTGCTACTCCTAGATTTCCACAACCTACAAGGTTGACACCATAACAATTGGAAGAAAAAAGAGCAAAAGGGCTTTGCTACGGTTGTGATAGAAAATACACTAAAGGTCATAAGTGTGCTGAGAAGAAATTATTTTACACAGATTGTGAAGAGGAAGAAGAAAATGAACAAGAAGAGGGTATACACTAGGAACCAACCCTAGAAGAGGAAGAAATGAGTCCGACCATATCGTGTAATGCATTGGCAGGAATTACCACTCCTCAAAATCTCAAGATAGAAGGACATATCAAGAAGAAAAAGGTAATAGTGTTGATTGATTAGGGTAGCACCCATAATTTTATTCATTGTAAAGAAGCCAAGGAATTAAATTGTTTCCTATACCCAACACCGAATGTCCGTGGTTACCAAATGGAGGAACTATAAATTGCTGCGGAAAATGCCATAATATCAAGCTAGCCATGGGGGAATATGTACTGACTAGTCCAATGCTTTCCATTCCTATGGGAGGTGCTGATGTTGTACTAGGAGTACAATGGTTACAATATTTGAATTACTTTTAATTTTCAAGAAATTTTCTTGAAATCGTTTTCAGAAGGAAAGGAAGTTGAATTACGGGGTATTGAAGGGAATCCAGGAAGGATAATGAGCTCTAATGTCATGACAAAGCTTCTAAAGAAATAACAACGAGGCGTAATTGCACAATTATGCTCACTATAAGTTCCGACATCAAAATCATCAATTTCTGCAGATCTCCAACAAGTCTTGGACAATCATTCCGAGGTGTTTGAAACTCCCAAAGGACTCCCACCTATTCGTGATCATGATCATGATATTCATTTGATTCCAGGAAGTGTTCCTCCAAATATCGAGGCCTTGTAGATATCCTTACTTCCAAAAGAGCGAATTTGAACATGTAGCATTTCTTCGAGAAATGTTAGAACTGGGTATAATTCAACCTAATCAAAGTTCTTTCTCTGCTCCTGTGGTATTGGTACACAAGAAGGATGGATCATGGCACATGTGTCCAAATTATAGAGAGCTCAATAATCTCACCATTAAAGATAAATTTTCCATTCCTGTGATTAATGAATTATTGGATGAATTACATGGAGCAATTTATTTTACCAAGTTGGATCTTCGTTCGGGATATCAACAAATTAGAATGAAGACTGAAGATATTACAAAAAAAGCATTTCGAACTCATGAGGGTCATTATGAATTTTTTTTCATGCCTTTTGGCCTTACCAATGCACCTTCTACATTTCAAGGGTTGATGAATTCCATTTTCAAACCCTTCCTTAGAAAATTTGTGCTAGTACTTTTTGATGATATACTAATCTACAGCAGGTCTTGGAAGGATCATGTTCAACATGTTGACAAGGTGCTCAAACTATTGGAGGAGAAACAATTATATGCAAAAAAATCCAAATTTTTCTTTGGAATACAAGACGTGGAATATTTGGGTCATATTGTATCTCACGAGGGTGTTAAGGTAGACCCTAACAAAATTAAATCCATTTAGGAATGGAAAGTCCCCACAACCATAAAGCAGTTGCAAGGATTTCTCGAGTTAACATGGTATTATCACAAGTTTGTTAAGATTTATGGGAGACTAGCAGCAAATCTAACAACATTATTGAAGAAAAATGCATTTGCTTGGACTCCTGAAGCAACTAAGGCCTTTGAAAATGTTAAATAGGCAATGTGCTTAGCACCCGTCTTAGCTACGCCAGACTTCACAAAAACCATTATTGTGGAATGTGATTCCTTAGGAAATGGAATTGGTGTTGTTTTAATGCATGAAGGAAGACCGAATTCTTTTGGAAGTTGTCCAATCAAAGGAAAGTATTTACAGAAAGCTATTTATGAGAAATAAATGTTGGCAATGCTATATCCAATAAAGAAATGGTGACCTTACCTAAGGGGAAGACACTTCAAGGTAAAAAATGATCATGATAGTCTTAAACACTTTTTGGAGAAAAGACTATCTTCAGAAGAGCAGCAAAAATGGGTCACAAAGATGTTGGGTTATGAATTTGAAATAATCTACAAAAAAGGAAAGCTTAATGTTGTTGCAGATGCACTCTCAAGAAATAATGAAGAGGTGGAAGCATTGCTTTGTGCCATTTCTATTATCCAACCATATTGGATAACCTAAGCAAGAGATGAATGAAAGAAGGACAAAGATGTATGGACACTCATTCAAAAGTTGCAGCAAGATCCTAGTACATACGATACATTTAGTTGGAAAAATGATTCCTTATGGTACAAAGATCGCTTATATCTTTGTAAGAATTCCCAACTAAAACAAAATATTATTCTGGAATTGCACACTTCTCCTTTAGGAGGACACTCAGAATTTTTAAAAACTTACCACGGGGTGAAGAAAGAATTTTTTTGGGATGGCCTTAAATCTGATATTCAAAAGTTTGTGGCAGAATGTTTGGTTTGCTAGTAGAATAAAGTTGAGACAATTAAGACCCCGGGACTTCTACAACCTTTATCCATTCCAAGTCAACGTTGGGAGGATATTTCAATGGATTTTATCACGGTTACTAAGTACGAAGGAAAGAGTGTCATCATGGTGGTAGTTGATAGAATTACCAAGTATGCACACTTTGCGCATTTTGCGCGTTATCTCATCCATTTAAAGCAAGTACGGTGCTACTACATTTATGGACAAATTCAGCTACATGGAAGAGAGAGTGTTATTGTGACGTGATCCCAATTTCTTTAAAATATTTTGGGCCAGAGTTATTTTCTTGTTTGGGTACTCAATTAGCTCATAGCTCATCTTATCATCCTCAATATGATGAGTCCAAACTAAGATAGTAAATAAATGTTTGGAAGGATATCTTCGTTGTTTTGTATGCGATAAACAAACACAATGGGTCAAGTGGTTACCTCCTTTGAATGGTGGTATAACACTTCCTTCACATCTTGCGGCCATGTCCCATTTATGGCACTTTATGGATATATCCTATCCATCATGTTGGGGTTCCCATGTTTTTGCTAGATTGGCAAGACCAAAAGATGAGACAACATTAGAACCACTT
Source organism: Pinus albicaulis (assembly GCA_034641835.2). Classification (NCBI taxonomy): domain Eukaryota; kingdom Viridiplantae; phylum Streptophyta; class Pinopsida; order Pinales; family Pinaceae; genus Pinus; species Pinus albicaulis. Next base: position 1,083,471,766 of record CM076579.1, on the reverse strand, counting down.
TTGGATCCTAGGATCTAGCCCTCCTGGATCCGGAGAGGGATCTCTCTATAGAACAAAGAATGTATATCTTTGAAGCTCAAATTGAGATATTAGGCTAGCTATGAAGCACAAAGGAGGTTTAAAATAATTTGGTTGGTTGGTTGCTGGGTTGGTTATGAGATCATGGACTGGGAAAGTAATGGAAGGAAAGGAACAAAATAGCAGGATGTTTCAGCAAAGAGGATAGGCCAAGAAAGTGCCATCCATTGGGCTATGGAGTCATGAAAGGAAAATTACTTGCAACCACTAGCCAAGGCTTTCAAAGGGCAAGTCATCTATACTAAATGATCTCTTAGATAGATGATGGAATGGAACGTTAAGGAGAGAAGGTGAAAGAAGGAAAGAAACCAAATTTCTGTCTATAGATCAGGCCAGAGGTCATTTAACTCCAGACCTGCTTGGACATACTCAAAGGCAGCTCTTAAAGAGGGACAAAGGGGTTGCCTATAGATCAGACCAGAGGTCATTTAACTCCAGGTATGCTTTAGCAACTCCAAGGGAAAACAGAGATAAGATTAACAGAAGGGATCTTAGAAAGGTCAACCGGTTGCACAAGGATCCTAGTGGACAGGGCTAACTCTAATCCCCAGTGTTCCTAGATCATCCAGCTGAATCCTAACAAGAACATCTAAGAATTGATTCATTTAATTCATACATCAGAGAGTAGGCAATAACATCCACTACACTAGTTAAATTGACTGAGATCGATCCTTAGATAACACATTTCAGAAGAGAAACATAAATGGCAAGGAGAGCAGGAGCATAGGGTACCTAGCAAGGGTAAATCCTATGCCAAACTTCTGATGCAAGCCAGTAGAACATGAAACAGCATGTAAATGAAATAAACAGAGTTAGAAAAACATCACCAATAGTAATAGACAAGGATCCTGTGAAATGTGCTTGATTAATGATGCAAAACCAGTCATATACATCAGAGTTCAATGGCTGAAATACAATCCAAATTTCTCCTCCCAGCCTACTACATAATAACTACTCTGCTACTCCCTCCCAAGACTGTTCTAACAGTCAAACATGAATCCCTCTAACTCCAACAGCAACAACTGGACCGCAACAGCCCAACAACAACCTTTTCAATTCGTTCTTTCGAATTCTTATAGGAGAATGAGAATAAAAGGGGTAGATACAAATTAAATGAGTCTCATTAAGACAGAATGGCGAAGGGCGGCCATTCTGCCTGTGGCATTGTGTTGTACTCTATATTTGTTTGGAGCGTCTGTCCCGAGTCGAGATCGGCCTGCGATATGTTCTTTAAGTTCTTACGGTGGTCTAGAACTTTGTGCTAGCACTACGGAATAAATGAAGTTTGGATGGAAAATGCGCAAGAAATTAGGTCCATGCTTCCTGCTTCTTCAGATTGTTGTCTTAAATGAGCTTCGGTCAGTGTAATTAATCATTTCAGGGCTCGAGGAGGCATGGAGATTTCTTGTAGGAAGGTGTCCGGTCTAGAGAAGAGTACTCTACTGATATTAAACACAGATAAGACTTTGACAGTGCGCTTAAAACTTCAAACTAGGTCCTTTCCTTTGTATGCGGGGTTAAGCATTAACCCCCTCTGAATTCCTTCTGCTGGTCTATTGGCAATGCTGAAATGGCTTCTCTGCGCTACCTGCATAATATAACACACCTGTTGCAAACCCAAGCAGTGGTGGCAGAGAAATTATGTGGAGGCCCAAAGGAACAGCGGCGGAAGAAAAGGTTAATAGTGTAAAACCCAAATATTAATTGTTTGGGTGAAGTACAAAGGAAATACAGGAAAAAAATGAAGCGGGCGGGAATGATAACACGAGGTGGGACCAGGGCTAAATCGCAATCACGAATGGGGAGCGGGGAGAAATCGCAAAACATAGAAAGGAAATTGCGATGTGAGATTGTGATCGAGCAGGGTTGCGATGGGCAGAAAGGTGCGATAGGCAGAAAAGTGCGATGGGCAGAAAATGCGACGGTGCGATATGCGATCGGGGCGGTGTGCGACGCGATCAAATCACATCGCAACTATTTGCGATGGATCGATCGCACACAAACAACAACAAGCGAAAATGCGATTATGCGATTAGCGCCTTAAAAAGCGGCAGGTTATATACAATATAAACTTTATAATAAATTTTATGCAATGCATGGCAGGGAAGTGGTTTAGGCCTATAATAAGGTAGAAAGTGGGTTTTGAGGCCCTTTAAAGCATTTTAAGGCCTAGGGAGGGAAACGATAAGGGGAACAAAAGGGAAGATGGTTCAACAAAGGGTAAAGGAAGACTATAAAGGGGATTTGGGAGGATTTAGAGGGTACAAAGGGAAATAGAAAGGGAGACCAAGGGGAATAAAAAGAAGGCTAAGTGGGGGTGAAATGAGGAGAAAAAAGGAGGCCTTTGAGAATTTCTTCACAGCAGAGAGGCTTTATATGGGAACTCAGCAGAGGGGACTTCATCAAAGGACAAAGACACAAAGAGGCTTCAAGGATGATGTGTTTTCAGGGGTAATGCATTCCTTGAAGGCTCAAAAACCCCAACCCCCTTTGTTTTCTTGTCAAAAAAATTTATAGGGGGCTAACGGTGGCTCCACATGGGGATGACTTCTTCTTGAAGGAGTCAAGAACGAGAAGAATGATCTCTTGGTGTGGGCGATGCCGCCTACTGCTTGGAACATTCGTTTCTTTCTTGGACCAGCTACAAATCCTGTATGTTGAGTAAAATTTTCTCAAACAACTACCTACCCACACCATAGTCCTAATTTCTTCTTACGGGTGCATTTGGACTTGCACGGACCCTTTACATCTCATTTGTTACAAAGCAAGAAATAAACCCATTCTACATCTACCCTTATTGCTCCATGAGACCAGATTAGACTGTTGGTCTCATACGTTTCTCTACCTACACTACTACCTGCTAGGATTAGATTGTCTAGCAGGTTTCTTCTCTACATTCTAAGACAGAAAATGAAACAACTAGCTACATGCTCACAGGCTGAGCTTTTCCTACCTACCATACTCTACTGAAATATTTACAAGTCTAACTTACAAACATTGTCTTCCAATGTAACCAATCCATCAAATGATCCCATGGCTGGTCCTTCTTGCTCAACTCCTTGAGCATGCTGGATAGGCAGGGCAACTCCCACTCTTTTTGTTCAATAACAGCAGCCTTGAAAAATTTTCTTTCTGTCTGCAACATGCTACTCAACAAGACCTTTGATCCTTCTTCAAGTATATGCAGGAAATGTGCATAAGGGTCATGAAAAGATACCTGGCTATGAATATTTGACAGGCTGGCTTCGACCAGGATCTCTTCTTCTTCCACTGGATCAAGAATGAGACTCTCTTGAGAAAGAGAATCTCCTTCATCTTCTTCATTTTCTGAACTGGAGGACTCATCATATATGGCAGTGCTGTCCTCTTGGAGCTCTGATACATTCTGCTCTAATGTGCTGAGCTCAGTGAAGAGATCAATGTATTCTTGCGCAGGGGTGTATTCCTTTGCTTCCTCTTTTTCAAGAGAAGGCTCTTTGCTCTCATTCTGCTCGAGAATCTCTTCTTTTCTTTCCTCCTCATCTTCTGAAAAGAAAAATTGCTGGTTTCCAATCTCATTGATGATCTGTGGTAGAGCAGAATGAAGATTCATAGAATCTTCGTCTACTATTATACTGTCATAACTCTCCCCATCAGTATCATAGATAGGCTGACTAGTTTCATTACTTCTCCGGAGTGGTTGGTCCTGTTCTTCCTCCCACGGATCTAAGGATGATGGTCCTACAAGCTCAGCTTCTCTTTGAAAGCAATCATCATCAAACAGATCATAAAAAGGAAAATCATAACTATAAGTAATGTCACCCTTCAAACCTATCGGATTCTCAGCAGGTCTTTCTTCATTCTGATCCACAGAGGAGTCCTCTGAATCTGAATCATCAAACTCGTAAGATGAGTGAGCAAGAGTGTGTGTTCTATAGAAGATTTCTGGAGTGGACTGCTGGTTTAATATCTGATCAATCTCTTCTTCCGTCAAAAGAGGGGTTTCCCTTTCATCATGGACAGAAGAATGCCAGTCCTCTTTCTCTTGTATTAGCTTATTTGGAGGCTGAATGTTCTCTTGAACCTCTTCCTCCATATCAGATTCTGCCTCTTCTATGTGGTCTCTTATTTCCTCAAGGCAACTTTCCCTATCAGCCTTTGCTAATAGGTCCTGATATTCTCTAGTCAGCGTAACAGAAGGCATAGGTAAGAAATCAGGCAGTCCTTGATCACTTCCCTCTTCATCTTCTAGAGATTCTTGAGCATCATACATGTCTTGCTCATTATCTAGGTCTTGAGTTTGTTCTGGTTCTGGAAGATGCATGGGCTGCTCAAAATAATCATCATTTGCATTCAGGTTAGCCATGTACATTTCCAGCACTTTACCAAACATTTCTGTTAATTCATTTAACTGATTATACATAGCATCATACTTTTTATCTATGTCCATGTTTGGATTCATGCTTATGCAAAGAAAGCTACTGCTTCTTCTCAACCAGTTCAGAGTCTTCTACCAGTGGAGTCATTTGGTCTTCTAGGAGTTATGGAGTGTGGAGTCGCCAGGTGGATGAATTTGACTATTTGGGGCAGGCTGATGTCCACCATCAGCAATGAAAAACCAATCTAAAGGCAAAGTGGTCTGATCCCCAGTGGAGTCGCCATTATGTTGGGGTTCCCATGTTTTGGCTAGATTGGCAAGACCAAAAGATGAGACAACATCATAACCACTTGTGGATCCTAGGATCTAGCCCTCCTGGATCCAGAGAGGGATCTCTCCATAGAACAAAGAATATATATCATTGAAGCTCAAATTGAGATATTAGGCTAGGTATGAAGCACAAAGGAGGTTTAAAATAATTTGGTTGGTTGGTTGCTGGGTTGAGTCATGAGATCATAGTGAAAGCAATGAGAGAAAAGGAACGGAAAGCGACAAGATGTTTCGGCAAAGAGGATAGGTCAAGGTGCCATCAATTGGGCTATGGAGTCATGAAAGGAATTGCAACAACTAGCCAAAGAGGCTTTCGGAGGGAAAGTCATCTACACTAAAGGATATTTTTAGATAGATGATGGGATGAAACATTAAGGAAAAGAGAAATTGAAGAGAGAAAGCAGCAAGAATTTGTCTATAGATCGAGTCGAGAGGGTCATTTAACTCCGGACACTGCTTGGACATACTCGGGCGGCTCTCAAAGAGGGACAAAGGCGACTTATAGATCGGACGAGGAGGTCATTTAACTCCAGGTCATATTTAGCAACTCCAAGGGAAAACAGGGATAAGTTTAACAGAAGGGATCTTAGAAAGGCCAGCTGGTTGCACAAGGATCCTAGTGGACAGGGCTAACTCTAATCCCCAGTGTTCCCAAATCTTCCAGCTTAAACCCAACAAGAACATCTAAGAACTGATTCACTCAATTCATACATCAGAGAGCAGGCAATAACATCCACTACACTGGTTAAATTGACTGAGATCAATCCTTAGATAACACATTTCAGAAGAGAAACATAAATGGCAAGGAGAGCAGGAGCATAGGGTACCTAGCAAGGGTAAATCCTATGCCAAACTTCTGATGCAAGCCAGTAGAACATGAAATAGCATGTAAATGAAATAAACAGAGTTAGAAAAACATCACCAATAGTAATAGACCAGGGTCCTGTGAAATTTGCTTGATTAATGATGAAAAACCAGTCATGTACAATAAGCCCAATGGATAATACAGTCTAGACTTTCTCCTCCCAGCCTATTACATACAAAATACTCTGTAACTCCCTCCCAAGACTGTTCTAACAGTCAAACTGAATCCCTCTAACAGCAACAGCCGAACAACTGAACAACAACCAACAACCACTACAATGTGTTCTTGGGGATTCTTATAGAAGAAGAGACGAAAGCAGGAGTAGATACAAATTAAATGAGTCTCATTAAGACAGAATGGCGAAGGAGGCGAAGCCCATTCTGCTTAATGGCATTGTGCTGTACTCTATAGACTGTTTGGAGGCGTCTGTCAGGTCGAGATCGGCCTCTAATATGTTCTTTAAGTTCTTATGGCGGTCTGGAACTTTGTGCTATCTTTCTGGAATAAATGAACTGGATGGAAAATCTGCAAGGCTGCTCCATACTTCCATAACTGCTACCTGACTGTCTTAAATGAGCTTCGGTCAGTGTAATTAATCGTTTCAGGGCTCGAGGAGGAATGGAGATTTCTTGTAGAAAGGTGTCTGGTCTGGAGAAGAGTACTCTGCTGATATTAAACACAGATAAGACTTTGACAGTGCGCTTAAAACTTCAAACTAGGTCCTTTCCTTTGAATGCGGGGTTAAACATTAATTACAAGTATTAACCCCCTCTGAATTTCTTCTGCTGGTCTGCTGGCAATGCTGAAATGGCTTCTCTGCGCTACCTGCATAATATAACACACCTGTTGCAAACCCAGGCAGTGGTGGCGGAGAAATGCTGCGGAGGCCTGGAGGAACAGCGGCGGAACAGGTGAGAGCAGTGAAAATAATGGAGAGTGGCGGAAGAAAAGGTTAATAGTGTAAAACCCAAAGATTAATTGTTTGGGTGAAGTACAAAGGAAATACAAGAAAAAAAATGAAGCGGGCGCGAATGATAACACGAGGTGGGACCAGGGCTAAATCGCAATCACGAATGGGGAGCGGAGAGAAATCGCAAAATGCAGAAAGGAACTTGCGATGCGAGATTGCAATCGAGCAGGGTTGCGATGGGCAGAAAGGTGCGATAGGCAGAAAAGTGCGATGGGCAGAAAATTCGACGGTGCGATATGCGATCGGGGTGGTGTGCGACGCGATCAGATCGCATCGCAAATATTTGCGATGGATCGATCGCACACAAACAACAACACGCGAAAATGCGATTATGCGATTAGCGCCTTAAAAAGTGGCAGGTTATATACAATATAAACTTTATAATAAAGTTTATGCAATGCATGGCGGGGAAGTGGTTTAGGCCTATAATAAGGTAGAAAGTGGGTTTTGAGGCCCTTTAAAGCATTTTAAGGCCTAGGGAGGGAAACGATAAGGGGAACAAAAGGGAAGATGGTTAAACAAAGGGTAAAGGAAGACTATAAAGGGGATTTGGGATGATTTAGAGGGTAAAAAGGGAAATAGAAAGGGAGACCAAGGGGAATAAAAAGGATGCTAAGTGAGGGTGAAATGATGAAAAAAAAAAAGGAGGCCTTTGGGCATTTCTTCACAGCAGAGAGGCTTTATATGGGAACTCAGCAGAGGGGACTTCATCAAAGGACAAAGACAAAAAGAGGCTTCAAGGATGATGTGTTTTCAGGGGAAATGCATTCCTTGAAGGCTCAAAAACATTTTAGCCCCCTGTTTTCTTGTTAAAAAATTTATAGGGGGCTAACACATCACATCATCTTTAAGGGAAAATTTGAAGGTTCAAGCAGTGGAAGATCACATCGAGCATCAGCAAGAAGTTCTCCAACTCTTAAAGGATAACCTGAATTTGGCACAAAATCGAATGAAACAATAGGAAGATCAACATCGTAGCGAGAGAATTTTTGATGTAGGAGACTGGGTATTTTTATGGCTACAGCCATACAAAAAAATGTCCCTCAAGCAAGCTAAGAAGGATAATAAATTATCGCCAAAGTACTATGGTCCTTACAAGGTGTTGCAAAAGATTGGTACTATGGCATACAAATTGGAGCTTCCTGCTTCTTCGCGATTACATCCAGTTTTCCATGTTTCATGCTTAAAGAAGGTTATAGGTGAAAATCTTCCAGTTCAAACAATATTGCCAGAACTTGATGAGGAAGGAAAAATCATATTGGAACCTGAAGCGGTCACGAAAACAAGAAATCGACAGCTACGAAATCGATCAATTTCTGAGTATCTCATCAAGTGGAAGAACTTACCCACTGAAGATTCTACATGGGAGGATGAGAATTTTATACAGAAGCACCCAGAGCTACTCAAGCATTGAGGACAACACTTTTGTGAAGGAGAGGGGCATGTTAGGTCCCTATATTACTAGTATAGCCCCTTATTGTTGTTAATGTAACCCCCTTATTGTTATTATTGTACCCTTGTAACCCCCATTTTGTTATTATTGTGCCCTTAAATTATTATTGTTAGGTCGGCTAGGATTACATTGTGGCCCTCTAGGATTACATTATGGCCCCATGGAATCCTATATATAGAAAGGACGTTTTGTAAATTGTATCATCCAAGAATTGTTCATTTATGTAATGTATTGGAGGTTTCCCTCGAAGTGGCTCCTTTATAAGGCGTTGATATCTCTTTTCTTCTATTTTTGGAGCTGGTTACACAACAACATGGTGGATATTTGAGTCTTTTTCTTTAAAGAATGCAAATACTTCTTCTTATGCAAGGTTAATTAAACCATTGGTGGGAAGATTTGATGGGAATATTTCTGAAACACATGTGGAGAAGAAAAACAAACTCAAAAGAACGCAAACCTTGCATGTGATGGATGAAACTATAAAATCCATTCCACTTCAGAAACCCATGGAGGAGGCTGATATCTTGCATCATACATTGCTAGAGGCAAGACATTTATCTCATATTCTTGAGCAAGGAGTTATTGAGATCCCTTTTTCAAAACAGGATCCAATCATTGGGAGGTTGCCCATTCATGTTGCAGAGGTTAAGGGAAACATCTCTATCACATCTAGAGATTATCTAGTGCCTCATGTACAGGAAGGAGGAGCACTTGCTTTAACAAGAGGGGTTCTTGTATCATTTCAAGGGATTCCCCAAGATCTCATGTGTGGAGATCAAGGCACAACCTATGATGAACATGTGACTCTGTTGAGAGATTTTAAAACCATGCAGATGGAAGGAGGAGATAGGGAGGATGACCAGCATCATTTGATGAGGAGCATACACACCTATCCATTCTAAAAGGTTGATGCACAGAAGAGGGAGGATGGATTGCACAGTGAGAGCAGGGACAAGTTTGTCCATCCATATATTCAGTCTACTCTTGACATTGATGTCTCATTACATGGAGGCATTCCACCTGGGAGGCCACCAGATCTAGAGTTGGTGGGAGACACCTTGTCATTTGGTTCATCACTCTCATATACAGGAGAGGTGAATATTTTGGAAGATGAATTTGGCATGGGGGATTTCAAAGTAGTAGGCAGCAGCATGAGGAGAGCTTCATATGCTAGATCACCAACGTTGTCTCTTAGGAAGATTGATCCATATTGGAGATCTCAACTCTTCGTAGAGTACTCCAAGGATCTTGGTGCTTACATGATTCTTGATGACCCGGATGGAGATGATAGATACATGGTGGATGATGTGGTCATCTATTCCTATGGAAAGATCTTCTTGAATAGATCTTCTAGTCTCAAGGAGAAGCTGATACATGCAGCACATGAGGACTTCTTTTCTATGCAATTTGATGCATATATTTCTTTGATAGAGGAGTTCACTTGGGAAGGCATCCAGCATGATATATTTCAGCATATGGAGAGATGAATAGCCTGGATGATGATGGATAGGATGTCACAGCCACTTCCCTACTCATTGGAGGTGAGGGAGGAACTCCAGTTGAGCCATCTCAGCTCAAGGTCTCAAGTACATGGTGGAGGAGGTATAATTTAACATTATGTTTTGTACTTCTTTACTTTATATGAGCAGCATGTTGTACCAAGGAGTATCATCCCTTCTTGCATTTTGTATGATGTACTTGTAGCTACTTGTAGCATTGATTTTGGCTACCTTAATGGTGGTTTGTTGGGGAGGCCACATGATTTTTGGTGTGCACCTTTGACACCTTATTGTACTTTCATGTTTCTATCTTATGAAATGATTGTGGCAGCAAAAAAGTGGCTGGGAGAGCACTTGTTATCATTATTTTTTATGCAGGCAAAGTATGCACTACACTGGTTCCATGTGTGGAACTATGATTCACTCTCCGGTTGTCATTTGACAGCTTGTTTTCACTGTATTTTGCTTCCACATATTGCTGATATGTTTATATCCATGGGAAGCTTTGTTTGGAGAGTGGGATATAAGATGAAGATGCCCATTGGGAGTGTGATTCTCCCTACTATTCATGTTTTATGTTTCCAAATGAGCAATGGGAAAACCATGATTTCCACATCACATCTGTGTTCTTCACATGGGGTGAGCCATTTGAAGAACTTGAGTGCTTGGAGGAGGCACTTCATGGTTGAATTATTTGATGGGGTAGCTTGGGACATTCTTGGAGGCCATGTCATTTCATCCCAAGGACATAAACAACCCCATACTTACCATAAATGGAGAGAGAAACAATTTGAATGAAAGAATATAATATCTCCATGCAACCACACTACATTGCATAAACCGGGGGTTGAAAATTTCTTTGATGAGCTGCCTAGAATGGCTCATTTCATTTGGATGATTGCATGGGTGAGGGAGTCACTCATTGGGAATAAGACTTCCCATGTTTTTCATCACTCCTACCTTGAGGAGGCCATTGGACAGCAAGGAGATTTCCACTTACATCTTCCATTTTCTCATGATGTACACTTTTTTTTTACGCACTTGGAGGGATTCATGGAGGACAGATTTATTGCATATTATGATGAGCTATGGTGGAATTTATTGATGAGGAGGCCACAAGAAGAGTAAGGGAGGAATTTTGCTCTACCTTTTTAGTTTCTTGAGGACAAGCAACATTTTTAAGGGGGAGGAATATAATATTCCCAAAATTTAGATTTCATCTAAATGGAATATTATAGTTGATTTTATCTTTAGATAGATCAATAAAAGGGTAGGGAGGCCCAATAACCTTTTTAGAAGGAAGAATAACACTCCTCATGTGAAAGGAGGCAGAATAAAGCAGCTGGTTTGAGCACCTATGGGTGTGAATAGGATTGGATCATGTTGATTCAGTCATATTTGACCAAGTCCACATGCACTGTCTAGATACATTGCATCTCCATGATGGACTGCACAGTTTTAATGGAGGAAAACTTGCATGAGTTAGGTGGCACATATGGATGGGACCCATTGTGGAGAGGAGCACTTGGTATATATGGAGAGGAGGACAGCCATTGTATTCATGCTTGGATTATTATTTTCTTTGGTCTATTGAGACTTTGCTTCCTCTTGCTTTTTAGCAGGGTTGCAGTCCTGTTTAGCACAAGGGTGTTCCCGAGCGGGAATCCCTACCTCATCATCAAGGAAGGAGAGGTTCTTTGGGCTACATTTCCTCATTCCAGAATTTTGGCCAAGATACCTCCTTTAGCTACAGCGAAGTTTCTGTTTAGAGTTGGGTTGTGTTGCAGGGTGCAACAAAGGAGGATCTCTTTGAGTCATTTCTAGGCTTGTTTTTCAGTGGAGAGTTTGTCTATCCATTGGAGGATCAGCAAGGGAGACTCCTGGGAATATTTCCACATCTTATCATTGTTCCAAAGCATCTATACACTTTTAAAGTGTAGTCCCTTGTAGGAACTGCGTAATTTTTCAGAGAACAGCTGCAACAAGGTTTAATACCTTGATTTTTAGCTTGTTTTCTTGGGCAAGGGCCAACCCTTCCCCCGGAAAGCTAGGAAAAGGGATTCTAATCCATATTGTACTTATTTCAGTCATATTCATGTAATTTTGTAGTAAAATACGTTATTTTGTAGACTGAATATTTAGATCTACTTCTCTTGTACTCAAGCTATCAAGAAACCCTTGCCGAGTTATCTCATTTTGTATAAAAGAGGCTAGATCTCTATTTTTATCCTTGTATTGATGTAATAAACTCTATATCTGATATTTATATCATATTACATCTAAAACCCTCATAAAATCACGTTGTTCAAGCTTCAGTAATTTCTGCATACAATAAGTCATGGGATTTGGGCCTTTTTGAGCTGTATTGGGATCGGGAGATCTGTTGAACATAGCTAGAGTCATTTGTTTCTGATGAAATTTGGTATGTGAGTCCCACATGACCTAAGCTAAAGGATCCCACCATCATTATCCCTTATTTTTACGCAAATCTCAGAAATTAACGTTTTTGGTGCTGGAAATGTTGATTTTCCCCACTTTTGATTGAGGGAATGGATCATCTTTCTTGCTGCTGTATATATGATTGATGGACATGTGATCTAACACATTTTATGAGCTATATTTCTACATATCCAACTTAATAATATCTTCAGATATTCTTGTTGTTGTATAAATTCCCTATTTTTGGATATTACATGTTACGAAACTGTATAAAAACCCAGAAATTTCCCCTTTCAAAATTGTCTTCAAAACACTGACCTCCAGCTGCAATATTTTGATTCTCTACTTGTTATGTACCTCCTAAGGCATATTCCATCTCAAATTATTACTCCTGCGGTGTTTCTTCCTCATTTACAATCAGTTGACTAATGGGCTCTTTTACCACAGTCATTTTCAAACCTTTCTTTTCCAGCTCCACATGAATTAGATCCAATTGTTGCTCTAGATCTTTCACTTTGTCATTTAATGCCTTGTTCTTGGATTGCAAGTGCAAGTTCACCCTTTTGATGTGCCTGACCTCTCCTCTTAGTGGTTGAGTCCATTTTATCAGTTTTTCTGTATTGTCCAAGGTATTTGAGACACTTGTGACTTGATCTTCCCATATTTTCCTCATTTGTTCAAACTGAACCTTCTCAACTCTATGCTTCTTTTCTTATTGCTTCAAGACTGATATCTCTTTGCCTGATTCTTTCAACTGCTCCTTAAGGGTTTCAATTTCTGATTTTTCAGTGATTTTCTCTTTACCCTTATTTTGTTTGATAACCAGCTCTTATTTTGTAGGTGAAGAGAGATCTATGATGCTTGGTGGCTGGGCAGTTTCAATGATTTTTTCAGTCTCTTTTCTACTTTTCATAACCTTCCTTGCATGTCTGGTTATTGGCTTTCTAGGTTGAAACATGAAACCAACATCATCACCTACAAAATCTAATTTTTTAGCTGTTTTTCCTTTCTTTAGCTTTCTTCCTCCATCTTCAACATCTTCATCTTTCACAATGGGAGTTTCTTCAATGTCAATGGCATGCAAGATGTCTTCTAATTTTCTTTTAATCACTGTTTGGCTTCTAGTAACTCTCTTGCTGCTTTGTTTTCTAACTGTTGGCTTCTATTTTGCAGGCGTTGTTTTAGGTGTTTGAATCTTCTGCAAAGGCTCTATGTCCATGCTCACTAGTTAAACTTACTCTGCCACTATTGGTGATGTAATATTTCTAGGTTTGGAAACTCTTTTAGGAGTGACAGCATCAACTTAAAAACCACTCATGAATAGAAAGGAGGTCCAATCTCTGTCTAGTATATTCAACTCCTATAACACCAAAAAAATAATCAAACCATAGTGAAAGAGAGAAGTTTCATTTTCTTCTATTTTAACTTGAACCTTATCTGACATTTTACCTAGAATTCTGTATAAATAAAAGGGAAAGTCAAGTGACCTCATACCCACAAAATGTAGAAGCAACCTATGGTGGTAGCAGTAGACCATGTGAAATCTTCCTTCACCGGTGAAATACTTCTGAATGATCATTGGCAACTTTGAATAGTTGTCCTTCATGAAACTCCTAGGGATAGCATTTGTGAGATCAATTTCACTATGCTCTGGTTTGATGAAGTCTTTGCAATCCTGCATGGTGAATTTGATGCCTTTAAACCATTGTTCCCCTCCTCTAGGGATTCCTGTTGCTGCTGAAATATTATCTGGTGTCACTGTTAGGTTCAGCATTCCCACTTTTGAAGCTGTTCCAGTGAAACTGTTAGAAAAATCCTTGGAAACCTGTAGATGACAACCCTACAACCTTTGAAAAAATTGCAAGCAGCCTGTTCTTCTGAATACCTCCATGGAAGTTGGGTCTTCATTGAAAAAATTCATGTCCATGAGCTCATACTTGTGGCAGTGACCACCTTTGTTTGTTTTCTTCCTTGCAGCCATGGGTGGCTTTATATCTTCTCAGCCCCGCTTTCTTGGTGACACCTGCAACCTTTAAATTTACCAGCAACCTGCTTGGCTCGATGAAGCAGCTCTCTAGAACTCTAGTTACATGCAAATATAAAGTAGAGTATGACAAAAAGACTAATTGGGTAAGGTTTTGAGGGTTTAAATGACAGCTCATGCATTAATCATGACACATGCATGCTAAAAAAGGTAATGATGACCTCATACATGGATTTGTACCTTTCAATTAACCATAACAGACTCGAATGACCTCCACCCTAACTCATCCAATCATGAACTGACACTTTACATCGTGTTTTACAAGATAGATAGGAAAATAGTTTTTCGTAGCATAGCTAGTTTATTCTCTGACAGTTTTGCTACGAAACTATTAGGCAGTTTCATAGCGAAAACTACTATTTTGCTGTATAAAGTGCTATGAAAATTTGTAAAATTGGATTAAGCGTCCCTTTTAAATTTAAATTCTTGGGAAATGAAAACTGACACCTTATGATGATTTATGGGACATGACATGACCTAAATGGAGGTGGCTAAGATAAAATGGAGGTGGCCTTGAACCTTAGGATAGGTTAAATATGTAAAAAAAATGAAATTTTACTTTACCAACTTGAAAAACTTAAGAAGACCTTTTATAAATGAATTATATGACCATGTCAAGTAATGTTTCACAATTTTATGAGTGATAACAGTGGATCCACTTGGGATGGTGTGCCCCTGTGGTACCCCAAAGAACCTATAGTTCCAATGCCATCCATCTTTTTGGAAATAAAAAACTCTGAAATTTGCCAAGATTTCTTCAAACTCTAGTGGCCTTCACCTTAGGCTCAAGTTTGATGATCATCTTGTCTTTATTAGCATAAAATCGTAAAAAATGGAATATATACAACGGAGTGAAAAATCAATAGAACTTAAGATGAATAGTGCTTCAAAAACTTGTCATTGACAGGCCCTCCAGCACAAGGTTGTCCATCCATCTCTTGCAACAGTTAAGTGTTGTTGCCATGGAATGCAACTACTATGAATGGACCTTTCCAGATATTCTCAAACTTACCATGTTTCCCCTTTTCTTCAATTATGGCCTCCCACTTCAATACCACATCTTGAATCTGAAAATTTTCCTCTTTGACCTTCCTGTCAAATGTCTTCTTTTTTCTGTTTTGAGACTATTGATTTCTGTTATATACTTCCTCCCCTTTTCCCTATAGAGCTATCAAATAGATTATTCTCCTCTGAATAGCATTAGGCTCCTCCTCTAATCCTTGTAGTAGCTTCATAATAAGCACTCCCAAGGATGTAGCAAAAATGGATTCAGCTCCATACACCAACTCATAAGGTGAAGTGCCAATTGACTTTTTTGTACATACTCTATCAACCCACAAAGCATACTTCAGCTTCAAATGCCATGATATTTTTTTTTCCTACAACATCTTCTTAATAATCTTCACAATGATTTTGTTAGAGGATTCAAAAAGACCATTACCCTGTGGGTAATAAGCAGTAGAGTGTCCAAGTGTAATGTGATATTGATGAAAAAAACTGATCAACCTCTTGGATTTGAAAGCCTGTGCATCGTCAGTGATGATCTTCATAGGGAAACCAAACCTGGACAATATTTTATTCTCTAAGAATTGAATGATGACTGAATCATTTTCTTTCCTTGTTGGGATTGCTTCAATCTGCTTGGTGAAATAATTTGTTGTTGTCAGGATCCAGCAATGCTACCCTGAAGATGATGGATGAATTTCACCAATAAAATCTAACCCCCACTGCTAGAAAGGCACCTCAACATAAAGTGGCATCAAGTGTAAAGGCACTAGTTTTTTCTTACCATCAAAAATATGACATTCATGGAAGGCAGTTATCTTCTTGTAGACATCTTTGAACATGGTAGGTCAGCAATACCCTGCTTTGAGAATTTTGTTTTCTATAGCCTTCCAATAATGATGACCTCCACAATCTCCTTTATGAAACTCTTCAATCACCTTTTCAACTTCTTCTTCTAGCAAACAATTCAAAAGAATTCCACCAGTATCTTTCCAGTACATATTTTTATCTATAATGCAGTACCTCAGACATTTCAACTTCAAAAACCTTGCTTCAGATTTAGTCAATTTTGCAAGAACTCTATGATTATGTAAGACAAAGACAATGTCTTTGTACCAGTCAGATAGAATATACTTCTCTTCAATAGGAATCAGCTCTTCATCTTCATCTGATAATTCTGAAATTTATGAAATAAAATTCATATCAAGACAATCAAAATTGGACTGTGCCAACAGCTTTACTAGCCCCTGACCTTTCATCAATTTTGTAGGTCTGATTTCTATATCATACTCCAAAAAATTAGCTATCCACTTCCCTCACTTACCATCAGGATCAGCTTGAGTCAAGATGTCCTTCACTACAGCATTAGGCACAAATTCTATGACATGAGATTGCAAATTATAAATTCTGAAGTCTTTTATGGCTTTGACCAAAGCATATGCTTGTTTTTCTAAGATGTTTTACTTCAGCGTTGAATTAGCAAGGGCTCTTCTAAAGAATTAAATGGGCTGCTCTGTACCTTGTTGTCCTTTCTACAAAAAAACTCCAACAATTGTGTTTTCTGAAGCAAATGTAAAAACCAGAAATTCCTTTGAAAAATATGGGCTAATCAACACTCGGGCCTGAGTGAGTGCCTTCTTAATTTCTTCAAATGAATGCTTTGCTTCAACTTTCCATCTAATGTCAACCCCTTTATTTAGCATATTGGTTATATTTTTGACAATCTCAACAAAATTGGGAATAAATCTTCTCACAAAATTCACTCTTCCAAGGAAAGACTGAATTTCCTTCCTTATTATAGGCAGATCTACTTTATAAATGGAATTAACTCTGTTTGGATCAATCTTATCCCATATTTTGATATAATGTGCCTAATTAAATTTCCTGAGGTTAGAGAAAAAATACTCTTAGTGGGATTAAGAGAAATACCAAATCTCTTACACTTCAACAGAACTTTCTCCAGATGCTTCAAATGGTCTTCCTCTCTTGTTGAGAAAATTGTTATGACATCCAGATAGACAACCACCAACATATCCTTCTCCTCAGCAAAGGAAATATCCATTTCTCTTTGAAATTTCGCTCCTGCATTCATCAGACCAAAGGGCATCTTGGCATACATGAATGTCCCCCATGGTGTAGTAAAAGAATTTTTCTCCTAGTCTTATGGGTGTACCAGTATTTGATTGTATCTTGAAAAACCATCCAGCATAGACATCCTTTGGGAACCAACAGTGTTCTGCAAAATTTGATCCATCTTTGGGGGAGGGTAGTTGTCCTTCATAGAAGCTTTGTTCAAGTTTCTGAAGTCAATGAAGATTCTGATTTCTCCACTCTTTTTCCTGACTGGTACCAAGTTAGCAAGCCATTTTGAGAATCTGACAAGGACAATAATTTTTGCATCAAAGAGTTTCTTAATTTCCTTCTCAATCAGAGGCATGAGTAGTGGATTAATCCTCCTCAACTTCTGTTTGAAAGGCTTATCATTTTCTTTAATAGGAATGGTATGATGAATAATAATAGGATCATATTTCTTCAAATCAGCATAACTCCATGCAAAAACATCAATAAACTTTTTCATCATCTCAATGTATTTATGTTTCATCTCTACAGAAATAAACTTAGAAATTTTTTATCATTTTAGGCATTTCTATTGTACCAAGGTTACAACTCTCTGCCTCTTCATCATCAGCTTGCATCCTAGATGATTTGAATAGATCATTTTGGTCAAAAATATTTTCAAGTGGGATAAGACCTTTGGTTATACAATTATTCTTCAGCTGCAACACTTCAGAATTACCCTTAGTTTCAGCAAGCATGTTTTGTTGATCTACTTGTGTGCTTTCAAACTCCTCTTTCAATTCTATGAAGTTTTTGACTTGCTGGTCATCTTCAAAAAATTTCCAGTGGATGATGTTGTCTGGGATATTAGGCCTATGACAAACTTAAACCTCATATTTTTCAGTGGAATGTGCAGGGATAACAAACAGACTTGCAGAAACAGCTAGGGAATCAACTACTGAGTTTTGATCCCTAGTTTTCACAATAAATGAATATTCTTGAAATTTTTCTAACATCTCCATGATCAAATTTCTATATTCTCTCATTCTCACATCCTTGGTTTTATATACACCTTAAAATTGTTTATTAACCAATTCAGAATCTCCACAAACTGAAATTTTTTGGGCACCCAATCTTTTCAAAATTTCTAATCCCAAAAATAGAGATTCATACTCAGCCATATTATTTGTGCAATCAAAGTTCAGTTTCAAATAATAGAACTTAATTTCATGGTCAGGAGTTGTGATCCAAATGATTTCTCCAGCACCCTTTCTTCCAGCTGATCCATCAAAGTGCAACAACCACCAACCCTCTGCCTTTTCTTCAATGAATTCCTGATTTTCAGCTTGCTGATTTTCAACCTCCTGAATTTCTACTTTCCTTTCATCTTCTGCTTCAGCAGTTAGCTCATTGAAAATAATTGATGATCCTAATTCACTTTCAACAACATAAATTGGGAAATTCTAAGGTTTATCCCTACTGCTTACCATATAATCCATCCTCGTCTCTCTGTACAACCTTCTTTTCTCACCAAAAACAAGAATGCTGCCATATGTTAGGTCCATCTGCATGGTGTCTTTGATATTTGTTACCCAAGACCTGGATAGAAGCATGCCAAACTTGGGTGGAATGTTTGCTACCACAATGTCCATTACCACTGTCTTGGAAAGGAATTGTGTAAGACCAACAACAACATCTTTTATCAAACCAATGAATTGAACTCTTTTTGAATCAAAAGAAAACAAATCCTTGTATGGCCTAGTGATTTCCAATCCCATCCTTTCCATAATCACTTTAGGCATGAGGTTATGAGAGGCCCCTAAATTGAACATGCAATTGTGTAATGTCATGTCATGGATATTAAGGCTAACATAGAAAGGAGGTACCTCTTCATTCTGTTCATCTTCCAATCTTGGTCCTGTTATCACCAAAACCATACCTGATTGACTGCTGATCAAACAACTTCAGTATAACTGTTTCAAACCACTTCTAACTAAAGCGTAGCCTCTTCAGTATGAGAGGCCTCTCTCATAGATATTTCATGATATTGGTTAATGATAAAAATAGATGGCTAACTCTATGATTTATGTATTGGTTTTGTATGTTTACAGGTTGAAAAGATTAGAATTTACTACCATTGGGCTATGGAGTCAGTGACAGGGATATCAATAAAAAATTCTTTCCTTGTGGAGGCTTAGGCTTGTAAATATTTCAATGAAGTAGCAACACATATAGGAAACATTTCAATAACTTGAGGTTCAAAGGAAGTCAGAGCATGTAATACACGAATTCTGAGTAATGAGACATCAAGACATTAAAGGTAAACTATTAAGAGAGATATACCATAGCTCAATACTTAAAGGAAGTCAGAGCATGAACAATCATGAGTTCTGAGTAATATGAATTAAGACATTGGAAGAAAACATTTCAAAATATAGGATAGAAAATCATTGAAATATAATAAGAATCTCAGGTGAAGAAAAGTCGTGTTGTTACTGTATATAGCAGAAACTCCAAAAGCTTTACAATCAAATAGTCTTATGAGATAACATCTCCAACCTATAGGTTGAAAATAATATCAGTAAGTAAAAATTGGGCTTATGGATTCAACCTTTCAGTGATTCAGTGAGTTAACTTGACATGGAAGCTGAGGCAGATCAGAGTTTTTAGTAGTAGGACACACACACATGAAACAGGAAAATACACAGTCAATTCATCTATAAAGGAAGTTAGAGAATTGCAAGAATGAATTTCAAGTATTACAAATGAAAACCACTACAAATGAGATATATAAAAGGTATAGATAAGATAGGAAAGCACTAAAAACTCCTTTAGAATCTCAAGTTGGTCAAGTAACAAATCTCTATATCGTTGAAACAGTCCTTTTACAATAAGCTGCAATTTTACCAAAAATCTCCAACCCTTGACAAATTCGACCCAATGGCCTTTAATAGAGTTGTTACATCATGATATGATCTACCTCCAGGCTAGATACATCAAATTTTTCTCTAATGACACCTTGCATAACCATAAAACATCAACTTTAATGACAAACAGACACCTATCCTACTTGACAATCCTATTTCAAATAGGACTCAAACTACTCATCATTATCTTTAATAGCCTTATCTACTAAAACAATTACATTCTTTGACAATTATACATTCACATGATTGAATTCAGATGATGGGATTCATCCCCTTATGACCACATAACTGACCTCTTCATAACTAGGAAAGAAGACCTTATTTTTTAGGCAAATGGTCTTTTTCTTCCTCGAATACTTTGGCTGTCATTTAATCTTCAATTCGTGGTCCTTGAGTGTTGAATAACTGTTTGACATGGTTTTTAACCCTTCCATAATCTCCAGATGTCCAAAACTACTCCAAAATCTACCGAAAAGGCTGAAATATAGTGCGCTACGAATGTAAGGCAATTTCGTAGCGCACTTTCGTAGCACTGCAAAACATGCCTTTAACCTCAAGATTCTTGACTCTTTCCTTTTGTGTAAGGTTCATCATCATCAAACACATCCCTCATACCAATTTCACCTCTTAATATCATTCAAAACTAGTCAAAAATTCAAAAGAGTAGCTACAGTAGTTTCATAGAGCTTTACCGCTCTTCAAGCCTATGGGTGCTACGAAACTGCTGAAAAGTGATGAAAATGCAGATTTTTGTATAATTTTGAAATATTAAACCTTTCATATTTAAGACATTCATGCTGATTTTTCCTCTCTTTTTTTTTTTTGAAAAATAGGTATTAGAACAGAGCCTATATCTCCCAATCTATGATGTAGTTTTCAAAACTGGAGGAGTTTTTTGTCAATAAGAATGTTTTGAAGAAATACCTCTCTTGGTTTTTATAAAACCATCTCCAGTTGTCCAGAATCTACATTTGAAAAACATCTATAAAACAAGAAAACTTTGTTTTCTGAAAAATAGGTCTTCAAATAAATTATTGTATATCCCAATTGATAACACATGTGATAAAAGTGAGAGAGGTTATTGTTATTTGATGTGTTTTTGAAAATAAAATCTCTTATTTTCTTAAAATACCTTTTATTTTTCCCAAAACACTGCCTTTGAAGTTGACTGGTCAAAGTTAGAAAACCAAGTTTCGCTTCATATTTCGCTACGAAACTTTTAGAAGTTTTGTAATATTCCCAAAGTTCCACATCATGTTTGGAATATTGGAGTCCTTGATTTTATTAATTAATTAAGTAAATAAAAGGGTGGAGGGACCCACAATCCTCAGTTTGAATAAATATCCACTTTGTGTGTGTGAATGTGGATTAATTAAGCCTAGATCTACATAATAAGGTGGTTGAGCAACTACTAATTTGAATGGAAATAGGAGAACATGTCTCATTAATGAGATAGATCATGGAGGTTGACACAATAGACTAAGATATTGAAGGGATCAAACAAAAGGATGACTCAGTCAACTAAGATCTTGAAGATCTCAAAGATCATGGGACATTCATGATAAAGTGATGGAGGACATTGTGCAAACAAGGCACACTTTATGGAAGGTGTACATTGCACCTAGACATGATGGTTGATTTGGTAAAATAGTGCAATCCTACTTGGAGGACCTTGTCCACATGTGACAGCACAATCTAGATGAGGGCCAAGGCTTGGTAAGGCTCAAATGTTATATAAAGAAGATGAAGGCAAGGATGAGGGTATGTTGATTATTCTTGATGTAAAGATATTTTCATATCTAGAATTGTCATGTGACATTCCACTGCTTTCTTGGGCTATTTAGCAGAGATTGCAGGTGTTGTTTAGCACAAGGTGTTCCTGGTCGAGAATCCCACCTCTTTCTTAGAGTAGCTCTAGAAAGATTTTTTGTACTTCATTCTACATCAGGCTCTAAGTGCCACATCTCTTTTCCTACTTTCTGCAGAACACTCATATTTAGAAATTGCAGATTTCTGAAGATTAGTTTGGAAGGGGGAAGTTGTATTCAGTACTTCACCTGGAGAACTAGTGAGGGTTTATTCCTATCACCATGGGCTTAAATATCAGCTTCCCAAAGCTTCATTGCAGATTTTAAATCAGGCCAAAAGTTATTGAACTCCTAGCAGTAGTATTCCCTTCAGGAATTACGCTGTTCATTTTGTAGATCTAAAAGGAGGAAGGAAGTTGCTAGTATTTTAGCTATCAATCATATGAGGGATCATCCCCTCACATTTCCATCAGTCTTAATATCATCCTGGAGTTTATTGCAACATTTTTTAGCAGGCAGAAGGCCTCTCTTTCCCTCACAGCGCAGTTTCTAGAGGGAGTTGTGTTGCAACAGCTGCAATCATCATTGGAGGATTGAGAAGCTAGATCTAGAGCTTAAAGCTCATATATCTGAAGAAGGGATTAGCCCTTCAAGCATAGATATAATCTGATATCATATTTCAGCCATCTATTTTTCAGATCTAGCTTCAGATCTGTATTTCCCAGCAGATCAAGGATCAAATCCTAGGGAGGTGATTTTCCAAAGTTGCAGATCTGGAAAATCCTTTCTGGGTTATCTTGGGAATCCATCACATTGGCCAGATCTTGTATCTTGGCATCATCTGAGCTTTAGTTTTGAGTAGATCTGCATTTTCCTATTCAACCTGCAACTATATGTTCATATTTTGTTGAAGGGACAACGCAATATTTGCTTCAGTGCCTCTCCAGTTACGATGTACCTGTTGTAGCTTGTTTTCTAGGTTCTTCTAAACCATCTCTTTGGCTATATTTTCTCATATTTTGCACATGGTGTAACTGATTCTTCTCCAATCTAAGAAAATGGCTCAGCTTCTCTGTTAATTCTGATGTTGTCTTAAGATTTATTTTTTATCTTGCTGCAATTTCTTATATTGTGTTAAGTATTACTGCATTCTCCCTTTTGGGATATTACAGTGGTATCAAAGCATGATATTTGGCTCAACTTGTGGACACTTCATCTTTTGCATCTAAAGAAGAAGCAGATAGATGAGATCTATCATGGAGGAAGAAAAAGTTTCAAGAAGAAGATGTGATGAGG
This sequence comes from Pinus albicaulis, assembly GCA_034641835.2. Classification (NCBI taxonomy): domain Eukaryota; kingdom Viridiplantae; phylum Streptophyta; class Pinopsida; order Pinales; family Pinaceae; genus Pinus; species Pinus albicaulis. The sequence goes on along the minus strand of CM076579.1, from coordinate 1,083,448,637 downwards.
AAGGTCCCAGCACTTCCTATCAGCAAAGAAGAAAACTGGAGAATCCTAGATCTCCTCATAGATCCACTATGCCCACTTTCTTTGAAAAAGGTGAAGGGTGTAGAAATGAAGGAAGGAATGAACTTGAGACTCATGAGACTCTCATTATATATCTTGAAGAGTGTAAGTAACAGTCTAGAGCATTCAAGGAGAAGCTAACTCTCTGACAATTCTTCAAAATCAAATAAGAAAGAGGATCCTATAGCAGCAATAGAATAAAGAGGCACAATAGATTCTATTTGCCTACATTTGATGGCTCCTCCTCAAGCAATCTTAAGGCTTGGAGGAGAGATTTAGATTCATTTTTCAGACTACATCCTGTAGCTGAAGAAGAGGTTGTTCAAATTGCAGCACTCCATCTCTTAAATGAAGCCAATGATTGGTGGTTTGGGCACATGGAGCATGAAAAGGTGACTAAATATTCATATTTATTTCACAAGATGAGGAAGAAGTTTGAGGTGGAGAAGAAAGAGATGTGCTACAAAGTGACATTTCCTAAGGACGAGGATGTCAATCTTGTCACTCTAGAGAAGAAGTCACTACATTCACCACCTGCTGCAGAAGTATTTTCATTCGGAGAAGAGACACTTACATCTTTGCAAGATATTCTTTAGCTATTGACACATAGATTCCCATGCATGATTCAAGAGATGAATGAGGAGGAGGAGGAGGAAGATTCCAGCACTGGTATACTTGGAGAAGAGCATCCATCACTCTTACCAGTAGTTGGAGGCACTATTGTCATGATTGGAGGAACTCTTGTGTTCTGTCAAGAGGTTCCCACATATCAGTTGATCCAAGGTATGCATACACCTTCATCACCTATTGTTTCAGTAGATCTTATTGAAACTTTTGGGGACATGCCATCAGGGCCAATGCATAACCAAGGGTTAGAACATAGTGCTGATATGGAGTAGCAACATATCACAACCCAGAGGACCCTTGATCTAATCAAGGAGGAGATGAAAAGCTATCCCATTTTGTCATGGATGAACTACATTCAACCTCTTGAGTTGAAGTGTAGAGTTTCAGAAAAGGGGATGAGTATAATCCTTTGTAAAATGACTGGTTATGAGATCAGTATTATACCTTTCTTTGAGACAGTTTATGTATTACCTTGCAGATTTACAACGTTGTCACTTAGAAGCAGTGATAATGATGAGGCCCCATTATTCTTGGAGCATTCTGAAGGTAGCTTCACTCATGAAGCAATGGAGGTGAAGATGATAAATGGTAGACATCTAGATATGAGAAATCTTTTCTCCTTTCTTGATGACACTTTCTCAATGAGCAACTCACAGATCAAAGAGAGACTTTAACCTACAGCAAATCCAAGACCTCATTGGTTTTGGAAGGCCATGGATGAAAATAAGGTCTCATTAAGAGGAAAATTCTCATCATAAAAATAGAGGAAGTACTGGTGGTTTCATATGGTGCTGGAAAGTACCAACAGTCTCCCAAGGGTGCATAACGCAATTTTGCAAACTGCTGCTCAAGAAATGTACAAGGAAAAATGTTTTGAAATATAATGCTAATCATATGAATTAGCTGAACATGAGTATAATGGAAAAATATTTTCCCAAGGCCATGTAAAATATGGTTGTCTCCATCATATGGTTTGGCCCAACTTTGCTTGTGGAGCAACATGACAAATCTGCCCCTCTGAGGAGCCATGCATTGCAACATAATGATAAGAGGATGCAAATCAGCGAATGAAAATACAATTCTCTTACCATAGGATGGAAGTAAAATGATATATGGATCCATGTGTGTGATCCTGCTCCCAAGTGATAGCGCTATGAGCTCATGCAAAAAGGCTCTTGCCCATGCCAACGCTTGTTCTTTGACATGCTCCTTTTCAAGAACACCTCGGGTGATGCTGTTGCAAATGTGAAGCTTTTCCCAAGATGGAAATTCCTCCGGATCAATCCAAGATAAGGAGTAATCCCTTTTCACTATGAGAGTGCCCTCCTCTACTCCTGCAACACCATAAATCATATGAGAACAAATATGCTTGTGATCTCTCCAAAATAGTCCAAGCAACCCAAGTGCTTGCTGCCTCTTCATGCTCACATCATGTAACTCATGTGATGAAGGTATCATGACTGATATATATGCCATATCAGCTCCATGTATCCATACTCTCTGCTGCTCACTGATGTAAACATCCTGCCACTTCTCCTCTTCTCCCATCCTCCTGGAAAAAGGGTACATCAAGTGATGGCCAAACTCCTTCAAGAGGAGCCAATGTAGCCAAGCCTCTTGCTACCCGGTATCATATATTTGAAAGTGGAAAATCAGCCCCTTGCTTCTCATCCACACCCACTCATCTCCTTGTGGATGTGTTCTCCTTCTTCCTCCTTTGGTACTCCTCCCATGAGGGCTACCATTCTCCCTAGCCATATCTTCCCCTTTGCATTTCATGGAAGGTTGAAATGCAACTCCTTGGAGACCTCCTAGAGAAGATCTCTCACCCATGACTGTATGGAATCCAGGAGGATCCAAATATGATGAAGGTAGAATCTCCTCTCCATCATAGTTTGACAACACTGTTAATCCTTCCAAAGGTGTAGCAGCTGTTTCAACCTCTAGTTCAAAGTTGGTTTCCTTATTTATCATGAAGGTGCCATGATTTGTTTTATCCTCCAATAGTTCACACTCCAACCTCAAGGGCTGAATGCAACTCAACCAAAATGTATGATGATGAGGGCTCATCTCCTCCTTGAACCCTTTGCACAACGTAGTGCAATTATGGTGCTCTAAAATAGAAAAATGGGTAGATCCTTGGACCTTTACATGTGAGTTCCCACATTCCTTCAAATTATTTGCTGAAATGAAAAGTGGAACTTCACTCATACCTTGGTGGATCCTAGGGTCCTCTTGTGTGTCTGCAACAGTTGTCTCCTTCAATGCAATGGCTGCCTCATCCATAGATGTAGAAGGTTGTCCTCCCAAAGCTGTGACAACGTTGGTGCAATCTCCCTCCCATGGTGGAATGGCCTTCCCTTCTCTTTTCCTCTCCCTATCAAAGGTTTGGATCAACCTTTGAGCAAAGCCTTCAAAAGAGATTACCCTTGAATGGACCAAGGGTTTGAGCCACCAAACAGAGGCTTCATCCTCCATGTGCAGCGCTACAATCTCAACTACTTCTTCCTCTGCCACTGGATGTAGCAAGAAAAAGGGTTCTAGCCTTTTCACCCAAGCTCTAGCTGAAGTATCCCCATCAAATGTAGACAATAGGAACCTATTGCCTCTAATTTCTCCTTTTCCATAGGACCTGTTAGAGTCGGTCTCTTCATCCCTCCATCAGAGATCAAAATCTCTTTTGTTGCATTTAATTTTAGGTGTCTCATTCAGTTCAGTCATCTGCATTACATTAGGAGCATCGATCTTCTGATGGAAAGGTATTTTCACTCATGTTTCTCATGTCATGTACCTGCTGGCTTAACTCTGTTCATCAAATTTCATCAAAGTCAATTTTACAGTCATTTATAGTCAATTTTTGGTCTTTTGGTGGGAAAAGAGTCATTTTAGTCTTTAGGTTTAGGGTTTCGCAAATTTAGTCTTCAAAGTGTCCAAAAATTCCAGCAGGCACATGAGGGAGGTTCAAAATAAGTTTTCATTTCAAAAATTTCATCATCATAATGTTAGATCATGATTCTTCTTCAAAACTCTGTTTTGAAGAAATATTGTCAATTTTTTCTTTTGTAATAAATGCCATGTAATTTTTAAAATTTTTCTCAGTGTGAATATCACCAGGCGCAGCACTGGTCGCCTTTTCCAAATTCCATGTCAGCTATCCCTGCAAAAAATAGACAAGAGTTCTGTCATTTAGCTCAAAAAACTCAAAGGAAACAAGCAAAATAGAGTTTGTATTAAAAAGTGAAAAGTGCCAAAGTTGAAACATTAGAAAGTGGGTTTTATAAATTAAAAATCAAAGTCCATGGCTATACAAGATATTTTCACCATTCAAACAGTTCATTTGCACCAAGAAACATCAGTGAAGCCAAGTCAAGTGTGGAAGAGCGAAAACCGTGAGTTAGAGGCTGGACCGTGTATTGGAGTTGCTGCGCAGCGCGTTGGGAGAAGGCGCGGTGCACAAGGAGGTCGCGGCGCATACAGTTGCACATCACTGTGTAAATTACAACGTCCGCAGTGCACATATTGGTCACGGCGCACTGGGTTGTGCGCGCGGTGCACAGAGCCGACAAGCAAGAATTTCACCACCGCTTCATGAAATTTCAAATCAACTCATTTTTCCTCGTTCCAAGTAAGTGTAAGGCTGTGAATTGCTATTAGCTTGTGTTTGGTGTTGTTTGGAGGGAAGAATATAAAAGTTTGAAAGTTGAAAACATAAACCCTATCATTTGGTGAAATAACTGCTCCTCAGGGTTTGAATTTGAGTATTAGAATTTGAATTTGGTGCCAAGTATTTCAAATCCCATTCCCCACTTATGGTTCCTTTCCCATCACTGTAATCCTATCATCATTATCAATCCCTTATTCCCTCACATTCCCAAAATCACTTATTCCTAAAGTCCTATTATCCTTATCCCTAAACCCTACCATTCCCTATTACTCTCCCTCTCCCATATCATTTGCAAAAATTCCTAAATACCAAATCCCCAAACAGTCAAGTGACTGTCCTCACACTTCAATTTTCACTTGACAAAGCTCCACTATACCCACTATCCATATTTACCACAGTCCTTTCCTATTTTGGCACACATTTGGCAATTGGAGGCAGATACACCAAATTCTTATTTTCACCTCATACAGATCAACATACACTTGGCATAGACTTGTAACACCATGACAGACACTGAAACTTCATATGAACAAGACAGTGATTCTACCACTGAGATACATGCATCGAGAAGGCCCGTAAAGGTGGCAAACATGTGAGAGAAGAGCCCACCTCATTGACTTAGTTGCAGGCCTGCCCACTTGCCATGGCATGTTTTCGAGAGAAGTCATGCTATCAGTACTGTGAGATGATTGCTCGGATTCAGCATCATCAGGAGTTAGCTCGGTTGTTTGTTTTACATTTGCATGATGGTCAGGTAACTCTTGCTGGTGTAAACTTCACCTTGACACCAGAAACCATTTCTCAGGCAACAGGAATACCGAATGTAGGTGAAGAGTGGAACAAGAGACAACAGGTGGATAGAGTGCATTATGAACCATACATCAGGCCTAGCTATGTGAGGCAGCTCAACAGGGTATTCCCATTCCAGTTTCTAAAGGAATCCTATGCACCTTTGATGAGACTCATTATCCGATACTTCAGTTGTGAGGGCCGGTTTTCATACCTCTATGCATACCACATCAGATTATTGATGCATTTCATGAGATTGAGGATGATGAACATACCATATTTCATGTTCTAAAACGTAGAGAGGATGACCACTCTTGTGCAGAAGAAAACTCCCGAGAAACAGTACAACAACATTTATCATTATGCGCTCATCAAGATCATTGTGGTACATTAGCTTAGATTGCAGGGCATTGCATGGGAAAATTTCATTTCCCATGAATTAGTCACAGCCCCTCAGCCTCCTCCGGAGATTTTTCACGATGTAGGTGAACCTTCACATTAGTTTGAAGGTCTCGAGACAGAGCCTATTGGTGTGCCAGTGTATGTTACTTATCAGAGAGGCACGAGAGTATTGTTTGCAGTAGCCCGATGAGTACTATCTCCACTCAGGGTGGAAGGGGTCTCGTTTCCATCATTAGTAGCACAGTTATAGGTACAGGATAGAGGAAATAGGCCCATGCAGGATGAGGGCCCTTCAGGAGGCCCGGATACTGATTTCGTATTGATTGATGAGGATTTGAGCTCTCCAAGCTCAAAATTGAGAGAGATCATTCAGGAGCAGAAAGCTGAGATCGATACATTGAACGACAAGTTGTAGAGAGCTCAGTGGATCATAAAATATCTGGAGTAGTGGAACGAATAGTTGGACGATCAGCAGACGATCATGGAGTTGCAAAACATTCGTGAGAACCAGCAAGCTGCCCGAAGAAGCCCATCCGAGATGACACCCATTGAGCATGAGACCGAGGCTGATAGAGAGACTTGGCTTGAGAAGGTCAAAATTCATCTTGAGAAGCTGTTGGATAAGGCAAACAAGGAGAAAAACATGCTCAGACACATGAAGAACCACTATTGGGCGCGCAATCATGTTTGCAAAGCGAGGATCAAAATCCTGAAGGCAAGGCTAAGGAGGGCACTGAAGCGTCACAAAAGGAATGATAGACTCCAAATCTTGGCCGAATATTCTTTGGATGAGCACAACACTTGATTAGGGACCTTCAGCCCAAATTTCAAGAAATTTGGGAAATTTTTTGTCAATTTTGAATTTTTTGGTCACAAAACAAGTTTTTATGCCCGATGCGTAGCGCCACTTGGCGCGCGCTTATAATTGGCAGCTCTTCAGGGGGAAAACTTTGCATTTCTGAGTTTTTAATGAAAATTTATGCATGCCAATGGATTACCTAAGGATTTTATCAAGTTCTGGGTTGCCTAAAGGGTCAAAAACACTCTAAAAATGGCCTTTCTGCCACTTTTTGCACCCATAGGAAGCAGTGTTGGGAGATTGAACGTTTGGAGGGGAAAATGGCAACCAAATCCAGAAATTCTACTTGGGTTGGAAAGTAGACAGGTAGAAATTTCCAATGAGCTATCCTGCGCTCAATTTGGACTTCGATACGGGCCTAAAAATCAGATCCAAACTTGTGCTACGCATACAGATTCCAGGCGCGACGCATAGAGGAATTTGGCCTATTTTTCACTCAGCAGCTTAGAATTTCGCCTAGTTTTGGACAGTTTCACTTTTTCATGTAATTATTGATGTACCTTGATGTAATTTCATGACCATGATGTAATTTTGGCACATTTTTACTCATTCTAGAAGATTCATTCACCAAAAGGTGAAATGTAAGTGAATGGATCAGTTTCCTAGCATATAGAGGCAAGTTGTTTCATGGCCTATTTTCTAGTTCCTAGTTTAGATATGGTTGAAACAGCTCCTATAATTATGAGCTTGACTCCTAGAGGCATGGGAATGAGTTAGGATTTTCTATATCATGTATTTTCTCAGTCATTTTCAGGGTTGGACATTTGGGATTGCTTGGCACTTCATTGTACATTTCATCTCTACACTTTTGGCAAAGGAATAGACTAGGGTTTGCAGCACTTTTTGGGATCCATGTGGCTCTGCGTTTTGATGGTGTGTTTCTCTATGTAAATGTAATTTCACTGATGTTTATGTGTATCATTTCCTCTCTCCTTTCTTCTTAGATTAAACAAATCAGTGTTAAAGGTGGAATTCATTGGATTGCTCTGCTCTGCCTTTAGTTTTGTTTAATTTTTCATATTTTCATCTGTTTGAGGAGGAATCTTGAGACCCTCTTGTCCTCTTCATCTCCTCACCGGTCTGATCCATCCATTCACTCAATCTAAAACATAAAAACAATTGCCTTCCTTTCCCCAATCAGAACTCTGCAAAAACTAGGCCTAATCCTCGCACCCAAAACTGCCTTTCCCTTTGATCCAACAAAAACCCCCAAAAACACAATAAAACTCCTTCACTTATATACCTAGCCTAAAATTAGCTTTTTATTTCAGTCATCTCAAGCCCTATTGACTATTTTTTCTGAGATTGACCTGAAGAGAGCCCTCTCCTGTTCTGGTAGGGCTAGCTACCAGACTGAGCGTGGTTTGATGTTACCCTGAACTCTGCCTTCCTTCAGCCTGAGGTAGATTTAGGCAATAACATAGTGGCGACCATACTGGGGAAGAAAATGGTTTTCTTGTTGGTGTTATTTATTTTATAAGCTACAGATGGAGCCTGAAGTTATGCCAGGTAGCCTTCGAAACACTTTTGTTTTGCATTAGCGAAAGTAGATAAACGTTGCTTCAGCCAATCTCCGGTCTAGCTTGTGAACGTGACACTTGACTTGTGAATTTCCCCAGTACATCAGATCATTCTGGACTTTTGGGTGATGAGTCTAGAATTTGATAGGCTGAACAAGTTTGTTTTGTCCCTTTGATTTTGAAATTAATCCAACACACTGGCTTCCAGAAGACATACTAGAGCAAATTCGGATCCCGATCCACCTCCAGTGTATGAGAATCCCAATCTGATTTCAAGAATCCATCGTCAAGAAAGTCCCGTGATTCCCCTTTTCAAATATCATTCGTGTTCTGTTGTGTTTGAATAACTTGAAGATATTGAATTTGATGAGCAATTTGAGTTGTTGTTGTTTAAAACTAAGTCTGAAAGTGCGATTGGTTCTACTTTCATAAATCCTGAGTTTATCAAGTATCTTGAAATTGAACAGGCTAATAGATCCATTGATAGTTACATTTTGAATATTCAAAACTCCATTGTGGCAACAAACATTTTTGAGTTTATAGAGTCTGCATCTCAAACTCTTGGGCCATCAGCAGTTACTTCCGATTCACAAGTTCATACCCAGCCTCCTTTCATTCCTACCATCCCCGTGCAACCATCTACTTCTGATCAACAATATGCATTATTATCGCCTCCATCCACACCACATACACCTCATACATCTACTATTCCTACTCCACCTGTTTCTCCAAGACAGATTATAAATCCACCAAGAGCAATGGCTGTTAGATTCACACCCCTTGTCTTGCCTCAAAACTTGGATGCTATACCTGCTAATTATCAAAGTAAGATCCCATTGTTCGATGGAAGTCCTCAAAGTGTCCCTGCTTAGCAGCATATTGATAGAATGGCAGACTTCTTTGATCTTCATGAAATTGATGAAGAAAATGTGACCATGAGATTGTTTGTGCAAACTTTTGGAGGCGAAGTGAGAAAATGGTTCAGAGCTTTGCAGCCTAGAAGTATTGCTACATTGGCCGAGCTGCAGAGACAATTTTTAGATCGGTGGGAAGTAAAGAAATATCCTCTTCAGATCACTTCTGAATATACCAAGATCAAGCGCAACATAGGTGAGTCACTCCAAGACTATTGCATCAGATTCAACGCAGTTTATAATGCAATTCCTGATGATTTAAGGCCATCTAGGAAGTCAGCTTTGTTAAAATTTCCGGATGGTTTTGATCCGGAAATGGCCTATTCATTACGAGAAAGAGATCTACCCACTTTGGAGGAGATGCAGAAAATTGCAGTAAGTGTTGAAGCTAATCTGAATGACAAGAGAGCTAGATTGAGAGCAGAAAAGAAAGTCGCAATAAAGGAAGAAGCTTCTACTTCAGATAAAGTACTTCGCAAGGTGGAAAAGATGATTGAAAGACTGACACTTGATAAGCCTAAACCATAGATCAGAAATCCAAATTTTCGTGGACAGCAGCAACCACAATTCTGGATCAAACAACGAGAGCAGCGAGCACAAGAACCACCGGCACAACAGCAGGTAAAGACTCCTTTACAACAGAATTTTGTTGGCCTGGAATCAGATGATGAAGACAATGTAATCAGAGAAGAAAATCACTTTTTTACACCTAATGACATGCCAACCTTTATCACTGAGGATGATGAGTGTGCAGAAAATTCAGCTGAACAAAAGGATGAGGATTTTATCTTGGCAAATGACACGGTTCTTGAAGAAGATTCGGATGAGTATCAGAGCGGTTATATGAATGCTTTTTCCGCCCAGCAGTGAAAATATTCACTTAGAAACAGAGATGTGCCTATCAACCCAATCCAAAAAAGAAAGGAAGTTTCAGCAACAAAGAATGATGCACCCATTGCACAGAAGAAGGGAAAAGATGTAGTTGATCCTACTACTAGAAAGTCTCCATCAGAAAATGAAAGATCTAATCAGCCAATTGTATCGAAGGAGAAAGCTGAAAAGAAGGATGCTCCAGTCAAAGAGGTAGAAAAAACTTCAGCTTTTAGCTTAGAAGGTGAGATTGCTAAGTTAAAAGTTTCCATTCCTTTGACTAAGTTGATAAGAAATAGCAGCTACAAGGGTCAAGTATCTAAAATTTTGAATTTCGATCCAATTTCTGATATGGTGAATGTGGAAGATGATCAACCTGAGTTGATCTTTGGTCCAACATTGGATGGTAAGTCTCTCGATATTGATGTGCCCCCTTTTTATATCAGTCTCAGATTGCATGATTTTGTGCTGCATAATGCCATGTTTGATTCTGGAGCTTCCCATAATCTCATGCCCAGGGAAATCATGGAGAAATTGGGATTGGACATCACTAGGAAATATCATGATCTTTATTCTTTCGATTCCAGTAGAGTAAGATGCATCGGGCTCATCAAAGATTTGGTGGTTAGTTTAGATCAGATTCCTACGAAGAACGTTTTGATGGATGTGGTTGTGGCAGACATACCTCCTAGATTTGGCATGCTTCTTTCCAGATCTTGGGGAGTGAAGTTGAAGGGAACATTACAGCTCGATTTCTACTATGCTACCATTCTTGTGTTCAGTCAGATGAGAAGATTATATCGGGAGAAAAAAATGAAGTATATGATCACCAGCAAGGAGAAACCGGTAAATCATCCGATTAATTATGTACATACAGATTTAGAGTCTTTTTTTTTGTATTCAGATAGTTTCAATGATGTAGATAGTCAGTTAGTTGAAGCAGAGGAAATTCCGGAGATCACAAAAATTTTCAGAGAAGTTTTGATGAAATAAAGGCAAGAACTTGAGAGTTCCGCTGAGCAATCAGCCGCCCGACAGCAGCAGAAAGTTGATGGACAACAAGCAGAAATAACAGAGCAAACACAATTTCAGCACTTGGAAGAAGATGAAGATGGCTTATGGACTATGGATTTCAATGGTATAGTCGGGAGTGATGGTACTGGAATTGGTATTTGGGTACGCAGCCCTTTTTCCGCCCCAAACAAGGTACCGAGTAATGTGAGGGTTTGTTCTTACAAATTAGCATTTGATTGTTCGAATAATGAGGCAGAATACGAAGCTTTGATTGTTGGCTTGAAAATACTTAGAAAGTTGAATGCTAAGAGAATTGTGGTATATGGCGACTCCGAGTTGGTAATTAAGCAAGTGAAGGGTGAATTTCAAGCTAAACATCCTCGAATGCGGGCTTACCGAAATGTTGTTCTTGATATCTTGAAGTTGTTTTCAGACTATACTTTGACTTGTATTCCTCGTATTCAGAATGGTATTGCAGATGCTCTTGATAAGGCAGCAAGTAATTTGAAGATCCCAATGAACTCAAGTAACAAGTTGGAAATTCATGTAAAACATCATCCAACTGTCCCGGACAACCAAAGGCATTGGCAAGTATTCCAAGATGATGATGAGATTGATGAATTTCTGCAAAACAAAGGCAAATTCAAAGAGACTTCAATTGACGTGGAGCCTGATGATGGTGAGGCTGATGTGAAAATAAATCAGATGGAAGTGTTGCAGCTGAAAGATAATGTCATTCCTAAGGGTTTGATACCTTTAGAAGAGCTTTTTGATCAAGATGACGTAGCTAGAAAACCAACCTTGCGGCCAACCGAAAAGGGAGTTGAAGACGTGAACATTGGATCTGCTGAGAATCCAAGGATGGTGAAGTTGTCCAAAGCATTGCCACCAGAGGTAAAAGAAAAATATGTTAGTTTGTTGTCTTCTTTTGCTAATGTATTTTCTTGGGACTATTCAGATTTAAAGATGTATGATACAAATATAATTCAGCACACCATTCCTATCAAACCAAATCAAAAGCCCTTCCGGCAAAAGTTGAGAAGGATAAATCTGAAGTTGCTGCCCTCAATTGAGAAGGAGGTAAATCGATTATACAAGGTTGGTATCATTGTTCCTATAAGGTTTTCCGATTGGATTTCCAATTTGGTGCCCATTCGTAATAATAAAGGTGAGATTCGGTTGTGCATTTATTTTAGGAATCTAAACAAGGTTTCTTTGAAAGACAATTATCCGTTGCCCAAAATGGATCACATATTGCAGCGAGTAGTTGGAGCATCTTGTATGTCACTACTCGATGTTTATTCCGGGTATAACCAAATTCTGGTCCATGAGGATGATAGAGACAAAACAGCGTTCACCACTCCGTGGGAAACTTTCCATTTTGCTAAAATGCCTTTCGGTTTGAAGAATGTTGGTGCGACATTTCAGCGTGCAATGCACATGGCATTTGCGAATGAGAAAGATGTTTCCCTAGTTGTGTATCTTGATGATTTGATAGTATTTTCCAATTCTGATGAAGAGCACCTTTACCATCTGAAAATTTTTTTTCAGCGATGCAGAAAGTACGGCGTGTCACTCAATCCAAAGAAGAGTTTGTTTGCCATGGATGAGGGCAAACTTCTTGGTCATATTATCTCAAAAGATGGCATCCATATTGACCCAGCACGAGTTGAAGCTATTCAGAAAATTGATCTTCCCCGGAATAAGAAGGAGATTCAGTCTTTTAATGGTAAGATGAATTTTTTACGCCGCTTTGTGCCTAACCTTGCTGAACATCTAAGAGAGATTAAAGACATGCTAAAGAAAGAAAATGCAGTGAAGTGGTTGGAGGAGGTGGTAAAGTCTTTCAATTTAGCGAAGTTGGTTCTTTCTTCAGCTCCTGTTTTGATCAGCCCGGATTACACTCAGGATTTTATTTTGTTTTCATTTGCTTCGAAGCATACTATAGCAGCAGTATTAATGCAGAAAAGAGATGGGCATGAAAAACCAATTTCTTTTTTCAGCCGTACCATAAGAGATGTAGCCTTGAAATATAACATCCTTGAAAAGCAAGCTCTTGCTCTTGTGAAAGCGTTGAAATATTTCCGAGTATATATTCTTCATTCTCATATTATTGCTTATGTTCCTAACGCTGCTGTAAAGGATGTTTTAGTGCAACCAGATCCAGAAGGGAGATGGGGCATATGGATTGCAGCCTTGCTGGAGTATGATATGGAGATAAAGCCTACAAAGCTTATCAAAGGAAAAGGGTTGGCAAAGTTAATGGCTGAATCGAATTTTCATGCCTTGGACATCAATCTCATTGCTACTATGTCCGAGGAGAATGAGGAAAGTTCATTAGTTCAGGTATCATAAATCTTTGTGCTTTCTCCTTGGTATTCAGATATTGTATATGTGCTTCAAAATTTGTCACCACCACCCAGTATGGCTAGAAATAAGAGTAGAACTCTGAAGTTGAAGGCTGCTAAGTTTTGTGTTTTGAATAATTCACTTTATTGGAAAGATCCCGGTGGTGTTTTGTTAAACTGTTTGGTGGAAGAAGAAGCAAAGCGGGTTATGGAGGATTTTCAAAAAGGAGATTGTGGCGGTCACCTTTTTTGGAAAACAACGGCCAATAATATTTTGAGAGCAGGATATTATTGGTCGACACTTTTTTATGATGTGTATAAGACTGTCAAGAGATGTCACGAATGTCAGATTTTTGAAGGGAGGCAGAAATTGCAGCCTTTGCCGCTTAAGCCCATTGAGGTAAGTGCTCCTTTTCAGTAGTGGGGTTTGGATTTCATTGGAAAAATTCATCCCGCTTCTTCAGGTCAGCATAGATGGATCCTAACAGTGACATATTATTTCACGAAATGGATTGAAGCAATTCCCACCAGGCAAGCTACGGATTCGGTAATTATTTCTTTCCTTGAGAATAACATTTTGTCTCGTTTTGGTTGCCCGAATAAGCTAATCACTGATAACGCAGCAGCTTTCAAATCAAAAAGGATGATTGAGTTTTGTGACAAGTATCATATCATTTTGGGACACTCAACCGCTTATCATCCGCAAGGAAACGGATTGGCGGAGTCTTCCAACAAATCGTTGGTCAACATCATTAAAAAGTTGTTGGAAATAAACAAGAAAAGTTGGCATAAGAATTTAGTCAATGCACTTCGGGCAGATCGAGTGAGTCAAAAGAAATCCATTGGTATGTCCCCCTTTGAGTTGGTTTATGGAGTTGATACAATGTTTCCTACCTCTCTCACAGTTCCGGTGGTCAAACTTCTACAGGAAGCTGGTAGTGAAGATGATCATATGCAAAGAAGAATAAATCAAATGATCCATTTGTAGTAGACAAGGGAAGAAGTTTTTCAAAACACATTCAAGCTACAGGAGAGAATTAAGAAGATTTATGACAGAAAAGCAAAGGTGGACAAATTTCAATTGGAAGAAGTGGTGATGAAATGGGATGCAAGAAACGAGGAAAAGGGTAAGCACGGTAAGTTCAAAAATCTCTGGAAAGGACCCTTTAAAATTGCTGCATATTGAGGTTAGAATTCTTTTCTTCTGAAGGAGATGAACGGGGAAGATTGTCTAGGAGGGCCGATCAATGGTCGGCTGCTCAAGCGGTATCATTTCTGAGATGTTTTCTGCTGATTACATTGTCACTGTACATACCATTTATTTCAGTTTCATTGCAAGTGTGCGCTGTGATATTTCCTTCAGTTTGGGGCCCGAAGTGAAGGCTATAATTCTGAAGATGGATTTTAGCTTTGGTTTTAGTTTTTCAAGTCAAATTTTTCAGTCATTTCAATTTCAAAATTGAGTCAGTTTGAGTCAAATTTTCAGTCAATAATCTTCTGTTAATTTTTTGAATTTATGGACTCCATAGCCCAATGGACGAAGGCACTGCCTACTCTCCCAGAAATCTATAGTTCTTAGCACCTCCAAGGAGCTACCATCCCCATTGGAACCAATGTTAGAGTCGGTCTCTTCATCCCTCCGTCAGAGATCAAAATCTCTTTTGTTGCATTTCATTTTAGATGTCTCATTCAGTTCAGTCATCCGCATTCCATTAGGAGCATCGATCTTCTGACAGAAGGGTCTTTTCACTCATGTTTCTCATGTCGTGTACCTGATGGCTTAACTCTGTTCATCAAAGTTCATCAAAGTCAATTTTACAGTCATTTATAGTCAATGTTTGGTCTTTTGGTGGGCAAAGAGTCATTTCAGTCTTTAGGTTTAGGGTTTCGAAAATTTAGTCTTCAAAGTGTCCAAAAATGCCAGCAGGCACATGAGGGAGGTTCAAAATAAGTTTTCATTTAAAAAATTTCATCGTCATAATGTTAGATCATGATTCTTCTTCAAAACTCTATTTTGAAGAAAAATCGTCAATTTTGTCTTTTGTAATAAATGCCATGTGATTTTTAAAAATTTTCTCAGTGTGAAGATCATCAGGCGTAGCCCTGGTCGCCTTTGCCAAATTCCATGTCAGCTATCCTTGCAAAAAATAGACAAGAGTTTCGTCATTCAGCTCAAAAAACTCAAAGGAAACAAGCAAAATAGAGTTTGTATTAAAAAGTGAAAAGTGCCAAAGTTGAAACATTATAAAGTGAGTTTTCTAAATTAAAAATCAAATTCCATGGCTATACAAGATATTTTCACCATTCAAACAGTTCATTTGCACCAGGAAACATCAGTGAAGCCAAGTCAAGTGTGGAAGAGTGAAAACCGTGAGTTAGAGGCTGGACTGTGTATTGGAGTTGCTGCGCGGTGCGTTGGGAGAAGGCGCGGCGCACAAGGAGGTCACAGCGCATACAACTGCACATAAATTTGTAAATTACAACGTGCACGATGCACATATTGGTCGCGGCGCACTGGGTTGTGTGCGCGGCGCACTGAGCCGACAAGCAAGAATTTCACCATTGCTTCATGAAATTTCAAATCAACTCATTTTTCCTTGCTCCAAGTAAGTGTAAGGCTATGAATTGCTATTAGCTTGTGTTTTGTGTTGTTTGGAGGGAAGAATATAAAAGTTTGAAATTTGAAAACATAAACCCTATCATTTGGTGAAATAACTGCTCCTCAGGGTTTGAATTTGAGTATTAGAATTTGACTTTGGTGCCAAGTATTTCAAATCCCATTCCCCACTTATGGTTCCTTTCCCATCACTGTAATCCTATCATCATTATCAATCCCTTATTCCCTCACATTCCCAAAATAATTTATTCCTAAAGTCCTATTATACTTATCCCTAAACCCTACCATTCCCTATCACTCTCCCTCTCCCATATCATTTGCAAAAATTCCTAAATCCCAAATCCCCAAATAGTCAAGTGACTGTCCTCACACTTCAATTTTCACTTGAAAAAGCTCCACTATACCCACTGTCCATATTTACCACAGTCCTTTCCTATTTTGGCACACATTTGGCAATTGGAGGCAGATACATCAAATTCTTATTTTCACCTCATACAGATCATCATACACTTGGCATAGACTTGTAACACCATGACAGACACTGAAACTTCATATGAACAAGACAGTGATTCTACCACTGAGCTACATGCACCGAGAAGGCCCCATAAAGGTGGCAAACATGTGAGATAAGAGCCCACCTCATTGACTCAGTTGCAGACCTACCCACTTGCCATGGTATGTTTTCGAGAGCAGTCATGCTATCAGTACTGTGAGATGATTGCTCAGATTCAACATCATCAGGAGTTAGCTCGGTTGTTTGTTTTACATTTTCATGATGGTCAGGTAACTCTTGCTGGTGTAAACTTCACCTTGACACCAGAAACCATTTCTCAGGCAACAGGAATACCGAATGTAGGTGAAGAGTGGAACAAGAGACAACAGGTGGATAGAGTGCATTATGAACCATACATCAGGCCTAGCTATGTGAGGCAGCTCAGCAGGGTATTCCCATTTCGGTTTCTGAAGGAATCCTTTGCGCCTTTGATGAGACTCATTATCCGATACTTCAGTTGTGAGGGCTAGTTTTCATGCCTCTATGCATACCACATCAGATTATTGATGCATTTCATGAGAGTGAGGATGATGAACATACCGTATTTCATGTGCCGAAACATAGAGAGGATGACCACTCTTGTGCAGAAGAAAACTCTTGAGCAACAGTACAACAACATTTATCATTATGCGCTCATCAAGAACATTGTGGTACATCAGCTTGGATTGCAGGGCATTGCATGGGAAGATTCCATTTCCCGTGACTTCTTCACAGCCCCTCAGCCTCCTCCGGAGATTGTTCACGATGCAGGTGAACCTTCACATCAGTTTGAAGGTCCCGAGACAGAGCCTATTGGTGTGCCAGTGTATGTCACTTATCAGAGAGGCACGAGAGTATTGTTTGCAGCAGCCTGACGAGTACTATCTCCACCCGAAGTGGAAGGGGTCGCGTTGCCGTCATCAGCAGCATAGGTACAGGTACAAGATAGAGGAAAGAGGCCCATGCAGCATGAGGGCCCTTCAGGAGGCCATGATATTGATTTCGTATTGATTGATGAGGATTTGAGCTCTCCAAACTCAAAATTGAGAGAGATCATTCAAGAGCAGAAAGTTGAGATCGATACATTGAATGAAAATTTGCAGAGAGCTCAGTGGATCATAAAATATCTGGAGCAGTGGAACAAACATTTGGAGGATCAGCAGACGATCATGGAGTTGCAAAACATCCGTGAGAACCGGCAAGCTGCCCGAAGAAGCCCATCCGAGATGACACCCATTAAGCGTGAGATCGAGGCTGATAGAGAGACTTGGCTTGAGAGGGTCAACATTCATCTTGAGAAGCTATTGGAGAAGGAAAAAAAGGAGAAAAACATGCTCAGACACATGAAGAACCACTATTGGGCACGCAATCATGTTTGCAAAGCGAGGATCAAAATCCTGAAGGCAAGGCTAAGGAGGGCACTGAACCGTCGCAAAAGGCATGATAGACTCCAAATATTTGCCAAAGCTTCTTTGGCTGAGAATAGCACTTGATCAGGGACCTTCAGCCCAAATTTCAAGAAATTTGGGAAAAATTTTGTCAATTTTGAATTTTTTGGTCACAAAACAGGTTTTTCTGCTCGACGCGTAGCGCCACTTGGCGTGCGCTTATAATTGGCATCTCTTCAGGGGGAAACTTTGCATTTCTAAGTTTTTCATTAAAATTTATGCATGCCTATGGATTACCTAAGTATTTCATCAAGTTCTGGGTTGCCTAAAGGGTCAAAAACACTCTAAAAATGGCCTTTCTGCCACTTTTTGCACCCAGAGGAAGCAGTGTTGGGAGATTTAACTTTCTGAGGGGCAAATGGAAACCCAATCCAGAAATTCCACTTGGGTTGGAAAGCAGACAGGTAGGGCTTTCCAACGAGCTATCCTACACTCAATTTCAACTTCGGGAAGGGCCTCAAAATTAGCTCCAAACTTGTGCTACACATACAGATTCCAGGCGCGACGCATAGAGGAATTTGGCCTATTTTTCACTCAGTAGCTCATAATTTCGCCTATTTTTGGCCAGTTTCACTTTTTCATGTAATTATTGATGTACCTTGATGTAATTTCATGACCATGATGTAATTTTGGCACATTTTTACTCATTCTAGAAGATTCATTCACCAAAAGGTGAAATGTAAGTGAATGGATCAGTTTCCTAGCATACAGAGGCAAGTTGTTTCATGGCCTATTTTCTAGTTCCTAGTTTAGATATGGTTGAAACAACTCCTAGAATGATGAGCTCGACCCCTAGAGGCATGGGAATGAGTTAGGCTTGTCTATATCATGTATTGTCTCAGTCATTTTCAGGGTTGGACATTTGGGATTGCTTGGCACTTCATTGTACATTTCATCTCTGCACTTTTGGCAAAGGAATAGACCAGGGTTTGGAGCACTTTTTGGGATCCATGTGGCTCTGCGTTTTGATGGTTTGTTTCTATATGTAACTTTAATTTCACTGATGTTTATGTGTATCATTTCCTCTCTCATTTCTTCTTAGATTAAACAAATCAGTGTTAAAGGTGGAATTCATTGGATTGCTCTGCTCTGCCTTTAGTTTTGTTTAATTTTTCATATTTTCATTTGTTTGAGGAGGACTCTTGAGACCCTCTTTCCCTCTTCATCTCCTCACTGGTCTGATCCATCCATTCACTCAATCTAAAGCATCAAAACGATTTTCTTCCTTGCTCCAATCAGAACTCTGCAAAAACTAGGCCTAATCCCCGCACCCAAAACTGCCTTTCCCTTTGATCCAACAAAAACCCCCAAAAACACAATCAAACTCCTTCAATTATATACCTAGCCTAAAATTAGCTTTTTATTTCAGTCATCTCAAGCCCTATTGACTATTTTTGCTGATATTGACCCGGAGAGAGCCTTCTCCTGTTCTGGTAGGGCTAGCTACCAGACTGAGCATGGTTTGATGTTACCCTGAACTCTGCCTTCCTTCATCCTAAGGTAGATTTAGGCAATAACAGGACCTTCTCTCCTCCTTCTGCTGAATAAAATGTGGCAACACTATAGCTCCCCTGAATGCTGTAGAATGGGATTTATACTCATCCAGGTATTGATTTAGAACCAGATGATCCAAGCATCTCTCATGCTTGCTTTCTTTTTGAGAATAGGAAGTGCATGGACCTTCCTCTTCTCCTCTCTGCTTCTCCTCCTCGGGGAGGCTCTTCTTTGTTCTGAAAATAGATGAGATCAAGCTCATCTTCTGCATTTTCATCTTCTTCTTCTTTCTTGGGCTTGAAAGCCACAGGCTGAGCCAAGAAAGTTACTTTGATACCACTATAATATCCCTTTTTGGGAATAGCTAGCAATCCATGGATGGAAAACACATTTTCTAGAAATTGAGGCAGCAGGATTTGATACCAAGACCTAGATCCCCTTATACCACTGTGTCTAAGACCAAAATCGAAGGATTGGGACCAAGATATCCTTCTAGGGTGGTGAGACAAGCCTCTCACACCTAGTTCCCTTCAGAAATTGCCCAAAGAATGGGGCTGCAACAATTTGTGATCATACAATGGATTCACTGTGTTATTTTCATGAGCCTGCATATATAAATATACAAATAGACAATAAATGTGTATTGCAGAAGCAAAGAGTACAATTCTTGAGGATTCAATCACTTAGATTAGGCAGTGAAAACCTCAATGAGTCTTGTACATGAAAGTGAAGGCACACTGCCACATAGAGAGAGCCATGGCTAAAACTGCGCAGTCATATGGAGAGACTACATCATATAAAATGAAAATATAATGATATGACACTAATAGCTCAAGAAATGAGGGGGAGCAAGCTCTCAACCCCTGAAAACACTCATACAACAATCCTTAGGAGGATTGGCTACAATACATGTACAAAATATGAAAATACAATAATGTCGAAGTTGCTGGGTAGCACCGACTCATTAAAAAAATAGGAGGCGATAGCTGAATATGATCTACAATATGAAATGGCCTCCTCCAATGGGAAATGTGAAGTGAAATACTGATTCTTTCACCTAATATCTCACCCTCCAAATGTCTGCTAATCCCTCACAACAAATGCTCTCCAAGAATAACGTTGTCTAAGAGAGGGAATGCGCTGCATATGATGGCAGGTGGTTGGCCTGATGCCAAAGATGATGGAATAAGCTAATTAACCTCCTTTTTTGATCTCCCAAAGGGATGGAAGCTCCCTCCTCTGAAAAACTAGCCAAGGATGGTGTTGTAGAAAACCTCCCAAACAACACCCAGCAACACTGCACAATCTCTAGCTGAAACTGCACTGATGATGAAGGATAATGCTTGACCTCAATGTCTGAATATGGGGAATAGAGTTCAATCCTCTAAGAGCTACTGAAGAAGGAGAGGAAATCCTAAACAGGAATTCACTCGGCAATTCTTGCTAACTAGCAAGATGTTGTTGCAAGTCCACCGGACCAAAGATGAATAATACTCAAGATGATTTGCAATGGCTACCTTGCCCTCCTTTTAAAAAATTCAGCTCCCTCTCAATTGAACCCACTCATTAGGGTTTCCTTCCTCTAGAAGCTTCCCTCCTTATCCCACTACGTTGGCCCACAATGTGCTCTCCACCTCATGATACTGCGCAGTTTGACTTGGTCAAACTTGACCTAGCCTTCTTGCAAAAGCTCCCTTTCACACATGGAGGTGTGAAATAAAGCTCCAAAAGTGATCCCCCTTCATGCTAAGAGGATTTTTATTCCCTATAGATCAAATGAATGGGTCTCCTACCAATTTTATTCATCTCCTAAGTGCAAATGTCAAAAATTAATATTCCACAAAATTTTGGAATATTACATCCAAAACATAACCAATATGGCTGCCATCCTCTTCCTTATATAATTTAAGGGCCTCCTTACCCTTGGCCCCACTCAATTAGGTCATTACCTCCATCCAATCAATCTCCCTCCAAAACTGCGTTATTCCTCATTAAATTTCCACTCCTCCATAACAACGTTGTTGATTTGGTCAAAGTTGACCTATTCAACATGATACAACCTCTGTTCACACTCAAAGGTGCTTTATTTATCTGCTTAGAGGGTCTCCTTTCACACTTGAAGTGTTTTTATTGCTGCTAAGGAGATTTATGGGCCTCCCTACCCATTTATTCACCTACCTAGTGACAAAATAATATATAATATTCCATTTAGCTAAAAGCTAAATTTTAGGAATATTACAATAATACAGCTTGGGTGGTGAAGTATTGTGCTATGAATTCATAAGTGGAAAATAATGTGTTGTATAACAGCTCCAAAAATAGAAAGAAAAGGGTATGGCGCCTTAGGAAATGAGCCACTTCGAGGGGAAACCTCCAATACATTACATAAATGAACAACTCTTAGATGATACAATTTACAAAACCTCCTTTCTATATATAGGAGTCCATGTGGCCATAATGTAATCCTAGTGGGCCACAATGTAATCCTAGCCGACCTAACAATAATAATTTAAGGGCACAATAATAACAAAATGGGGGTTACAAGGGTACAATAATAACAATAAGGGGGGCTACACTAACATACTAAGGGGCTACACTATTAATATATGGACTTAACATGCCCCTCTCCTTCAACAAGTGTTGTCCTCAACGCTTGATTATTTCTTGATGCTTCTGTATAAAATTCTCATCCTCCCATGTGAAATATTCTATAGGAAAGTTCTTCCACTTGCTGAGATACTCTGAAATTGATCGTACTTGTTGAGTTCTTGTTTCTATGACTGCTTCATAACTTCTTTCGATATGATGTTGATCTTCATGTTGTTTCATTAGATTCTGCACCAAAGTTGGGTTATCCTTTGAGAGTTCGAGAACTTGTTGTTGATGCTCGCTGTGATCTTCCACTAATTTATCATCCATATTAGCTATTATTTGATCCTTCAAACCATCCAAATTAGCCTCCATTTCTACTTTTAAACCATCTATTTCATCTTCGATTGCTCTTCGTAAGATCGAAACTTGTTGCACTTGGTACCGTAATTTTGATATCTCATATTGCAATTCTTCCTCCTCATGCGTCATAGTATAGCTTTCTGAGGGCTTAATGGGTATGGAATTATTTTTTGGAGGCATAATAGAACCCATTACTAACAAAAATTCTCCAATATGCCTTTGGAATCAATTCAACTTGATTCTTCAAACAAGACTTATGCAATTTGGAAAAAAACAATACACACCTTTTTCTTGCTTTAAGGAGCTCGATATTGAAATTGAATTATCTCTGTAATTGAAAATCTTCGATATCTGAAATTCAGCCCTGCATTAGCCCTCTGAAGCTTCTTTCAAATACCACAGGTCTGATCTAATTTGGATTCCCCAAGACAAAGTTGTGTCCAATCTCCCACAATGACCTAATTCTGGACTGGTTCAGTAGAGCAAACTTAGAGACATAGGTGCTCACTGGCTATCTTTGTATCCATCATTGTTGTGAAACACAATCCGTCTCTTGCGATAATTTTAAACATTAAATACACATTGCTGAGAGTGCCTTGAAATTTCCACGTCACCTCTTTAGGTGAATAGAGCCTCAAAAAGCTTCTTCTGGATCATATCTCCAAAATATTGCGAACCAAGCTCTGAAATTTTTTGACAAATTTCCTCAGGATTTCAGCTTCGCACCATATGAATTTCAGACTCTGAAACTTCGTACAAAAAAATTTATAGCGCAATTGCCACGATGACCTGTTTATGAGCCTGAAAAAATACCTAACTTCCACAGATGATATCTCCTCAAATATTGTGAACCAAGATCTGAAATTTTTAGAAAACCTTCCTCAAGATTTCAGCTTCGCACCCTTGAAATTTCAGCTTCTGAAGCTTCGTAGAAAAAAAGTTATAGCGAAAATGCCACGATGACCTGTTTGGAGCAGCGAAACCCTAGAATCCAAAGCTCTGATACCAAATGTTGTGTAACCAGCTCCAAAAATAGAAGAATAGAGATATCAACGCCTTAGAAATAAGCCACTTCGAGGGGGAAACCTCCAATACATTACATAAATGAACAATTCTTGGATGATACAATTTACAAAACCTCCTATCTATATATAGGAATCCATGGGGCCATAATGTAATCCTAGTGGGCCACAATGTAATCCTAGCCGACCTAACAATAATAATTTAAGGGCACAATAATAACAAAATGGGGGTTACAAGGGTACAATAATAACAATAAGGGGGACTACACTAACATACTAAGGGGCTACACTATTAATATAGGGACTTAACATAATGCTTATT